>CM060840.1:55395000-55700000 GCA_030762175.1 Metallyticus violacea
GCCTTGCACATTGTAATGAGAATTCTCAGAAGAGGGAACCGAAAATCAAAAGAAATGTTCTATCTATCATTGTTCTGCTTTTGATGGAGTAAAAAGAAGTTTATTGGGATTTGTATAGATTTAATAACATAAATGCACTGAAGCAAACAAAGAATAACAATCATTGTATATGTGATTAACTGATTGTGCATTAAAAATTAAAAGTAGAAAATTGAGAACGGCCGTAGGAAAATTTCTTTCTTGAACTGAACTAGTGTTAATTAGAATTAATTTTCTTCAGTACCTTTCATTGACAAATATAATCTTCTTCTTCTTCTTCTTCTTCTTCTTCTTCTTCTCCTTCTTCTTCATCAATGCTGCAGCCCAAGGTGGGCCTGAGTCTGCCGTGGCGACCTCTACCGATAGACGGCAGTATTAGAGGGGAGCATGTGATCAGCATGCCGACACTCCGCCGGTCGCTTATTGAGATCGAAGAACGGCACCTCTCATCAGGTAGCTCCCCAATTATCCTCATGAGACTGGGTGGTCCTAGTTCCAGACCTCTATAAAATGTACAATAATTGCTAAGAATCGAATTCGGGCCTCCCGGCCAGCACACAGCATGCCAACCACTACACTAAGGAGATGGTCTGACAGATCACTTACAAATATGTGCGATTAAAATAGTTTGTATCAACGGTGATTTGCTGTCACTGCTAAATATAAATCCCAAGCTTCTAGATTCAACACTCAAACGTGCATGCTGGACGTACACAAGAGACAAAGAGGGAGAATTTATAAAAAAAAAAAAAATACCGTAGTAAGTGCCTATTTAAACAATACAATACATGCTCCTTGTTTTCATGGCAGCAAATTTGTGGATGACCTTGATTAAAATGTGAAATCTGCAGGGTGAAATCTTGTCTCTACCTGTATACTTTCTAACAGCCTGAAAACTCAGTTTGATTCAAATAAACAGTTTTTTTTTTATTTCAATATTTTCTTCCACTGGTCGCTTAGAATGTAATTTTATATAGTGTTCCTTTTCTTTATACTCAACATACACAAAAACGAAATAAAGTACTTAATTCACACTTTACTAGACAGCTTACCACTGAATAACGCTGCTGGAGAGTGTCTGTATGAGAGCATTGTAACTTCAAATGTAAATGCTATTTGATATTAACATTACTTCAAATCGCCAATATTTATATGTGGCTGTATTGCCATTAATATAATCTTTCATTATCAAGACAGAGGCCAGCGTGGCTCCATGGCAGATAATTAATATCACCGACGATTTTGAGTAGTGAATTAGCCCCATCTGTGAGGAGGGGGAATAAGGGACACATGTTCTAGCTGGGTGTAAAGGTATGAAAGAATGGAGATAAAAGTATCTACCACACTCCTTTACAGGATCAAGCAGAAAGATGGTACGCTGGGCTCTGCTGACACGCAAGAAAGTAGAGGAAAATTAAGTAAATTTACGATTAAGTGAGGCAGCTCAGGTTTGAAAAGAGTGAGAGGGTTGGCGAGAAGTTTGGGGGAAACAAATTGTTTGAATCCAGCTGTGTGACATTCATAATGGGATTTCTATCTATTATACAATATATATAATGTTTCTTATTATGAAATATCTAATCTAATATCTTGTACAAAACAAACAAACTTAGCTTATTATAAAAGAAAGTGCGATCCGTTGTACTAGTGTGCCTATTGAAGTTGTATCGTATTGGTGCTTCTATAATAAATAACTATGTAATAGTCTTTTAAAATATACCATTCAACTTTATAGTTCAGCAAACAATCAGTCTGTATAAAGCTCAAGAAAAACTTTCCTGGGAAAGCAAGTGAAAACAGGTGAAGTTTCAGGCGGCACATGCACACAATGGCTCTTATGGATAAGAGCCTCCTCCCACCTTACTCTTACCTCTCCCGGTCAAAAACGAACAGAGACATTTAGTTCAGCACCACGATTGCAAACCAAGCCCCCTATAGATAATAACCGCAAATACAATTATCAGGCTTATGATAAAAGTTCCCCAATTGACAATGCTTTTTTTTTCTTTCTTCTTTTCCGAAAAAAGGGGGATTAAGAAATAGTTATAGGGAAGTATTAAACGAAATGCTTTGAGTAACACAAATCAGCAAACTTCTAAAGGTAATTATATAACGAGTTTTATTTGTATTTTAATTTTAAGTATATGACGGCTGATGTTATTTTGAGCTACCATCGGTGAAAACCTCATATTAATTGAAGTATTAAATCATTCACACGCATTATATTTGGGAAATTGTACTCGTATATACAGGATCTAAGTAATCCATGTTATTTTGGAGATGTGAACTTGGTAGTAAAATGTTAAATATCTGAAAATTCTTCATTTTAGAGTTACATGAATTAATTGCTAACAAACAGGTAACAGTACAAGAGATTAATTAAATGGCATACACTACAAGGGGCCCCCTCAAGTTTCGATAAGCCCCAGAACATATTTCATTGTCAGGCATACTCTATTGAAAACATTTGAAGTGTTTCGTATTTGCTCATATTCATTGTATACGCTCTCTCAGAACATCAGCTTCAAGTATGGGAGCTACGCAAACTAGGGATGTTAAAGGACCTCACAGATAAAATTCCATTGAATTCAAATCTGGAGATCGAGCAGGCTGTTTAATGAATCCCCCTTGATCAATCTATCTTTGTAGAAAGTGGTCATTTAAATAATGATGAACTATCCGATTAAAGTGAGCTGGAGTGTCATCTTGCATAAATAATATTTGTCGGATGACATCCATATGTATACTCTCAATTAAATAGAGCAACTCCTTTCTTAGAAACTGCAGATAAACTTCTGTCAGATGCGGAGGGAAAAAATAACGACCAAAAAGGTTATTGTAATGTTTATATTGACTTTCGTTGAGTGTGTGCTTCATTTGGTTTGAAAGTTCACCGCATTACGTTTGCATGTTTTAACTGCAGGGCTAGGATTCATGGTTGTTTTTAAATATATTTTTCTTGTCAAATTATAATTTAAATTTTGTTTTACTAGCATCAGTATATTTAAGTTGTATTCTGGCTTTTCCATGAATTGGAAGGTAGAGAATTAATTATAATAGTCCGCGAACGTAGTGCAGTTTAATAAAATGCAGTAAACATTAAAGATATCGAAAATTGTTAGATTTTTTATACTCTAACAGCCCTGATTCAATTGAATCCATTACTATACAGTCTAACAATAAGAAACATTCTCGCGCATCACAAATGTACTAAAAGTTCTCCAAAGGAACACGCCACTCTGTCCGAAAGTCTTAACATCTTGAAGAAAGTGTTAGAAGTCTCAATTGTAGCAATAGAAGCTGTAAAAGTGAAGTTGAAACACTGTCAGTTTAAAAAACAGGCTATAATGAGCTATGCAATATCGGTGTCATTTTAAGTGGTGAATAAAATGTAAAGTTAATGGCATAAGATGCTGGCAGATTTAAGAGTGGTCCCCATTACTTCTGATGTTGAGCGGGGTTTTAAAGAGTGCAAAGCAATTTTAAGAAACAGTACATATATGCAGTTTCAAATATGAAAGCCTAAAACAATGTTTTCTAGCTCAATGCTTCATTAACTCAATGTCATAGAAATATTAAAATAAATAATTAATTAATTGTGCAAATATATCCTAATTGTTTTAATACCAATAGTTCGATTAATTCGAGTCTGATTTAGGAATTGTGATCGAAAGGAACCCTGAGTGCTGCAGAGAATGTAGTTTCATTTAGGAGAAAATAGTTATAACAAATATTCATTTATTATAATACAAATATAGAAATATACATGGACACCCAAATTTAAAAAAGTGCTAGAAATGATAGGGTTAGCCCCATTTGAATGGCGGGTAAGAGGAACAGAAAGAGCGCATGGAGGAAGGTTAAGAACCGCTTAAGAAATATGGATAGGAAGCAGATGCGCACTGCAGAGAGATGGTTTCGCTGGGAGTGCAATCGAGACTAAACTCTGAATGCAGGATGAAGCAGTACATCAAAACAGGGGCCAAACTCAATAAACAGGAACTCAATAAACAAACATAGCTCGGGCAAGGGGCAGGGCGGATGATTAAGATCACCGACGACTATAAGCGGAGAATTCGCCCCATCTATGGGGAGGGAGAATCCTGAACGCATATACTGGCTGAATGTAAAGGTACGGAAAAAATGAAGGGAAAATATTTGCCACAGTTCTTTACTGGATCAAACAGAAGAGGATAGTCATGCTGGGCTCTGCTGGCAGGTAAGGAAGGGGAGGAGAGATTATGTAAATTTCTGATGAAAGTGAAACAGCTCTGAAAAGGTTGATAACAGAGAACGGGGTTGGGAGGAAACAAATTGACTGAATGTAAATATTCTTCTATTTTCAATGTGTATTTTTAAAATTAAAAATTTATTGGTATTATTCATAATTTCCTTTATTTTATATTATTTTATTATTTTATTTTTATCTTATTTTATTTTTCTAATATTTCAGAGTGTATTGTAAAATATCCAATATCTTGTATTAAATCATACAGACCTACAGTATTATTACACAACGTAAGGCCCGCTGAACTCTGCGCCTGTTATTGTTAATGCCACTGAAATAAATACACTCCTTCTACAACTACTGTTTCTCAACAGAGTACAATTAACATTCAAGCAATGCAAGAGTTTGATTGTAAAACACAATTAAATACAGTAAAATATTAATATTACCCCTTACTTGCCTTCAGTTTGAACACCATAAAATTTTACTGGCACAACACAATGGAAAAGTGAATAGAACTTTCGTAATAGTGAGTGCATGCCTTCAAATTGAATATAAAAATTTACTGGCATAGCACAATAAAAATAAAATAAACAATTAATATGAAACGTGTTTGCCTTTACAATACAGACATTTAACGTTTAAAAATGAAATTTAATAGAACAAAGAAAACCTCTAAAAATTTAAGATAATTAGAATGAAATAATTTTTTTGTAATTTCTTCACTCAGTAAGTAACAAAAGATAATCAAGCAAAGAAGGGCAAATGACATAACTTATTGTAAAGAAGAAATTTTCTATAAAAAGAAACACTTTTGATTTGCCTACTCTAAAATTCTTAATAAAGCTAAAATAGACTTTTAGAATTATGTTTATATGGTCGATTTAAACTGTGTTATTATCAGAAACATATTCTTAAAATATTTAGCAAGTTATTATGCTGAAATTGATGTGAAAACCACTGCTTTTTAATCAAATTATTTCAAATACAATGCAACCCCGCCAGTCCGAAAACCCGAATAATCCGAACCAAAAAATTTGAGAAAGAAAAACAGTAAATTCAAACTAAAATGGCCTTGTATCACGCTTTAGAACATCACATGTACTGTAAAAATAATACATTACGATACAGATCAGCAGAACTAACACTCAACACAATTTACAGTGAAGATGATAAAACAATATATTTACTTACATCACTCATGTTTACACGATAATTCTGTCTCTTTCTGCTAAACAGGATGAAAGATGACGTAATCCTTCACCATCACCTTATAAACATGATGTCCCCCGCTGGGGTGTTGCCCTACATACTGCAGGATGTCTCCAATGATTTTGTTGCCTCTGAATGAGTAATTCCAGGTAGTGGGGCTGCATTTGCTTCACCTGCTACATCTTCATCTGGTTGACTTACTACGGAAAGTATTTCCTGGTCAGCCATAACTTGATCTTCTGTGTCAGCTGATACTCCTTCATATCTACTTCCTCTGCTTCTTCACAGCCTGGGATTTGCTTCATGGGATGTAAAACATAATTTCTTGTCTCCTCTGCGTGTTCACCGTGATATTCATGGAAAATTCTATGGCCAACTCTATAATTGTTTATGTATGGCGTTCATCGATCACCTTCTCGGTCATAGTTACACAAAATTGTTCTATTTTGACTCGATTTTCCTTCTAATCACTTATCGTTGCTTTTCCGACACCAAATCCATCTGCTAATTTTGTCGCACTGTTGCCTTTATCTAAGAGTTTTAAAACTTCAAGTTTTAACAATGTGTTTGTGTGCCTACAATTTCTAATCAATCAGCAAAAATTAAAATTTCACTGTATTAAAAAACGCAGCTAAGCACGATAGTTCACGACGTTTTGCGATTGATACTGTATCTACAACTCAAATAAATTCAAAACAAATAACAGATCGAACGCTCAAATCCTAGTTCCAGTAACACAAACAAAATACTCCTGAGTCATGCGGCCAAGTATGAATGACTTACACGAGCACGTCGTAAAAATAACACCGCACGTTACAACAACCAAGTACAATTAACTTGTAGCTTTCATATACACATTGTTTAGGCCTAATTACATTGATAATAAATTAACCCCGTTAATCTGAATTTTTGCCAATCGAATAGATTTCGGTCCCAATTAGTTCGGACTGGCAGGATTATACTGTATAACAATTATTTGTGCATTACTGTAGGAATTATACAGGTATTTTTAAAATATGCCTACTAGATAAAATATAACGCGCAACATCACAAAATATGCATTGTTTGCTTTCATATTTTAGCAATATAGTTATAGCTAAAACTTCTAGTATTTCTAATTCATCATCCAAAGTTAAGGAAACAAGTTTCAGCCCAGTTAAGTAGTCTCAGATGGTGTGCAGAAGATAAACAACCTTGAGTAGACAAAGGACAGCGAGGCGAGCTTGACGTGTGACAGATTAGCGGAAGTAACAAGCATGACCGGAGTGTGAAGAACAGCGCTGTGTCAACACATCTTATCATCGGATTGCATGAGAGATGTTGCTTAACATGTTGGCTACAGTGCTTCAACGTGTATGGCAGCAATGGTTAAATGAAAGCAAACATACACGAAGATTAGGCTGAGATCTAGAGTGGAAGGTTCGACGCCTGTGGACTTTGAAGCAACTGCTGCTCAAGATTTAGTAGTTGTGATACTTTAAATAGTTAGCAATTATTTGCGCAAAGCTAGGCTGTAATCAGAGCGTGTTTCGCAAAGCCCTTACCATCTCTGTCAAAGAAATGTGCATGTGTGGAAGAAGGGCAAAGTTGTATTGAGTGGTAAATCTCCATTTTTGAAAAGGCAAAAAGCGCAGCTCTATAGATTCAGAAGACGCATTGGAAATTATGATAACTGTCAAGAGGCATACAAAGCCAATCAGACAATAGACTGGAATTAAATTGATGATAGTATATCCGCTCACTAGTGGATAGGATAATCAAGTCAATGTTTTTCTCAAAGCCAGCCAGCATTGAAAATAGGTTTTTTCGGCAAGGAAATGACAGGTGTTATAAAGCATGGATCTCAACGCGAACTCTCCATGACACTGAGACTCTATAGTGGGCGTCTATGAGGGTTGTTTAAAGCTCTGGTAAAAAATATTTCTCTACATAGTTTCCATCGATGTTTACATACTTAATCCAGCAAGTTTCCTATTGCTCATCCCATCAGAAAAATAGAATCTGTCAAACTCTGCAAAATACTCATTGACGGCGGTTATTACTTTTTCATTTGATGAGTATTTCTTCCCACTATGCCCAATTTTCAAGGTTCGGGAATAGGTGAAAGTCACTTGGGGCTAAATCCGAAGAATAGGTTTCAATTCTAAATCCAATTCAGCACTTTGGCCATTGTGACCAGTGCTGTGTGGGTTGGAACTGATGAAAGAGCACCTTTTGGTGCGCCAATTTTGGCGATTTTAATTCAATGTATATTTCAAATGAACCAATAATGAAGCATAATATGTCTTAATTATGGTTCTGCGATTTTCCACGTAACCTATCAGAATCATACTCTGAAAATTTCAAAAAAATACTGGCCATCACATTCTTTGGCGCTTCCCACCAGCCTTTGTTCATTGTTATGCCTGATGCTTTGTCTCCGGAGTGTAATGGTAGGTCCAGATTTCGTCTACAGTCATGAATCAGCGCAAGAGGTTCTGCGGATTGTAATTAAATAGTGCCAGACGCTGTGTTGTTGAAATGTTCTTCTGCATGCGCTTTTGGTCAAAAGTCAACAATCGCGACACCCAACGTGCACACAGCTTTCATGTCTAAATTTTCGCACAGGATATTGTACACAGTTGAGAAGCCTACAAGTTCAGATATCTCGCGCACTTTCAAACTGCGGTCTTGCATTATTATATTATGGATTTCTTCAATGATTTATTTTATGGTGATTCTCAATTGGGTGGCCGGAGTAAAATATTTGTTTATTAATAAAAAGTAACTAGTATTAAAAGGTTATTATTATAATTATTATTACTATTATTATTATTATATTAATTAATAATACATACTTAAACTTAAGAGAAGCTAAGCTACAGAATAAGTTAGATATTAGGGTATAAATTGTACAGTATATAGTTAAATTTGTTTATATATAACTAACGAGAATTGCATTAAAGTTATGTAACTTATATGCCATACAGAAGAAAGAAATTTAAAATAAATTATAATTGTACAGGATACCAGTGCACATTTTCGCCCAGTGGAACAGTTTTTGTTTTAATTTAGTAAGTAAATAATAGTGTTGATTTGTAATTTGTATTTTTGTTTTAACTGCTGGTTACCAGATGTAGATCAGTGCTGGCTTTCAGCATTTATAATTTAGTTTAGTTTATGTATATGTTTTGTTGCATATGTTACCAGAAAATATTTTTTATTGGTTTTTCTTTTGTTCTTCCTCCGTTTTTATCCATTTTATTAAAATTATTATTATTTTAATCTCTTTTTATTTTTAGTTAGTTTTTAGATTTAGATAAATCTGAACAATAATAATGTAACAATTTTAAACATGTAAATCTTTCAAATAAAGAATAAAAGGGTGTAGGAAACAAGGTCCCGGGATATGGTATTACAGATTTTTTATTTTTTTATTTATATTTTTATTTAGCTCTTCTACGATCGCGTTTAAACTCATTCATACAGAAACAATCGGTCTTCAATGACTGCAGAATCCGCAATAATTTAATCCCATTCAACTTTAACCTGTTTCGTAGGTCAACCCTTTAAATGGAATGTTTCATAACAGAACGAAACTCGTCCCTCCCCCCCCCCTTTCTATGACACGTGTTACACTGATCAATTGAAATGATTAACTGAACATCACATCTGACTTAAAATTTGTCTAAAACCGTTACACAAATCACTCTTATCAACAAAGGTGAGGCTTAAGAAAATTCCTGTTATTTTATGGAAATTAACCAGGCTTGTCAAACAACCCACGTAAATAGTCTATTGAAAGTGCCTGGTTGGAAGAAGATTGAATGTTTCTCCTTAATGCTCGACAGTTGATTCACCAAGATGCCTTATTCCCGCAATGCAAATTTCATCCCAATCTGGCAACATGTTGCAAATTTACATTTTGTCTCAGATCACAGAACCTATCATGCCTTGCTACTTAAATCGGCAAAGTGGCTCCTATCCCGCCACCTTCAGAGATCGGCATGTATAGAACACACTAATTGGCATATAATTGGCAGATATTTCTTTTAGCTAAAGTGTTATACCATAACCGGTCTGGTAGCCAAGCTCGTTTGGGTCAGCATTAATAACCAAGGGGCACGCATTGAATTTAGTAGCTATCTGTCCGTTATCTTGTGAAGTACCAGCAGATTTTAAAGTCTATCATTATGTAATATGATTCATATAACTCTCAAGCATCCATGACAGCCCATTTAAAATGTATAATAATATAATTTATTGCACAAAATTATAAAAATACTATTTTAACGCCCCTGTTCGTCTCCATTCTCTTTAACTATTGCTTCAAACGCTCTCTAATAATCGATATTTCTAAGACACTATGCTAAATACAACTGGAATGCGTGCAACTTATTCGATGTACTAATTTTTCTATATAAGTGCCTCATTGTTTGATAGTATCCCTTACTGACATCTGAGAGTTGTAATCAGCATATACCAACATTGTTACTGAACTATCATTACATGTAGTTTATGTCTTAGCTGCTTGTTATTTGTTAATTCTTTATCACCACGAGGTTTTTACGTCAAGCCTAGTGATGTTTTTAGTTATCTTCGTTCTGGATAATGTCTATGATACAACCAGCAGGTGTTCCGTGAGTTGTTCCTGCATTCTCCTTAAGCAAAGATTATTACACTTGGCGTATTGTAACAATGGACAAAGCAAAGAAAAAAACTTATGGAATATAAATATCAAGACCTATAAATATTGAACGTAATTAATTTATGTATGTGTTGCCATTTAAAAAAAATACAAATTTGTATTAGTATGATTTTCTATGATACTTTGTACACTTTGCACTCAAAATTGATTGTAAGTGTAGGAACCCTACAATAGGCACATAAAATTATTTATAGAGACCCCCATTAGGTATTCGAATATTCCAAAACTAATGGAACACCTACAGAGCTTTCACGTAAAAACTAACCCGCAAGCGGGGTCTTTGATTCTCGTCCGCTGTGCTGGGAGCGTCGCTCTCGCTACCGAACTTGAATCACCGAGTACAAACATTGAGAAAATTTCTGAACGAATGGTGCCATTAATGCGCTGTTTCCACTGGCCTGTAGTTGAGTTCATCAACCTAGCCAACAATAATAACAAAGTGTATTTCTAGCACAAAGCTGCACTTCTATTTCTTATGACACAATGCTTAATGACTTCAAGAATATAAAATTAGATTAAATTAAATTATGTTAGAATGTCAATAAGTTTTTTACATGCTTCTATACCAGGTCGTTTACGAGATATCGTCATAAGTAGTGTTCAGTCTTTCGGACTATTTTTAGAGAATGCTCATGATTAGTAGGCAAAAAGCAATACATTCTCCCAATTGTTTGGCAAAATCAACACATGTCTGCATTTTGCCTGTAATTTAGAGAAATTATTAACAATATGTTGCTCCTGGTTGAGTCTATCTCCAATCCCTAGCTAGTCATAGGGAAGCCTTTAAGTGCTTAAGTAGTAAAGTGGAAATACACCGCATATTTCTGCCTACCGCGACTTCGGTTTTCTTATTCTTGGTAATTTACGGAATTTAAGTGCGATACATTTTAAAAATTTTCATGTGACAAGGGATTGAATTTTAGACATATCCAGAACAAATTACAAAGCACTATTGATAATTTATAATGGTAGACAAGTCGGTCCTGGTGGTGTAGTGGTTACCATACTTGCCTCCTAACCCCAAGATTGCGGGTTCGAACCCGGCCAGGACCGATGGATTTTTCGGGGCGTAAAAATCCTAAGTATGGCTTCCTTCGGGAGGGAAGTAAAGCCGTGGGTCCCGTGTCGTACATTTACGGCACGAAAAAGAACCTCAAGCCTGAAAGAGAGGCCTCTAAGCAAAATTTGTCGGCCGTTTCACGCCCTGAGTTGAATGGGACGCGGATGACCTGAGCTGTTAAAGAGCGTCCATAAATAAATCATTAAAAAAAAATGGTAGACAAAATGGTAATAAATATTTACCGGTTTTGCCAAACAATTGGAGGAATGCATTGCTGTTACCTGTGATCATGAAAGTCCCTAAATACGGTTTGAAAGCCAGAGTTCTACATATGACGATATCTTGTAAACTACTTTGCCTAGAATTGTGCAAACTTCCATGGACATTCTTCTCTCATCTAGTGTTTCTATACCCTGTGATTATTTTTATTTTACACCGTAGTGTTTTGCCTATAGGCGAGAGCGCCGCTCGTTAGCCTGTTAGTCGGTCAACCGGGTCTCGGTGATTAGCGGGTAGGTAAAACAATAAAACAAACAAACCATACAACGAAACACAAACCAAATTAAGAGGTTCATTTTTACCATACTATCAAATGAGGTGTTGAAATTTCCCCTTCATTCTCCATACATTTATGACATCTCTTTAGGAAATTATTCATCACTCGCTATAGCTCATTTTCAGAAATTCGGACAATTCCTGACAATATTACCTTTTAGTTCTTGTATGGTGTGCGGGCTCGTTTTGTGCATGGCATTTTTAATTTACCCCAGAGATATATTAAATATTATAGAAAATAGGCATTGTTTGGCTGTTAATGCAGCTTTGTGCTTTAAATTTATTTTCTATAGATTGGAAGCTTTGGGTGGACTAAATTGTTGAGCTATTGACTGGACTTCAATTCAATGAAATTAGCGCATCGATAGCATCCCTCATTTCAGTAATATTCTCCGGGGTAGTTTCAGGCAAGTTATCCCATATATGCCCCTCCCCGAACAGTGCATGAGGATGCATTCATTAAAGAAAGTTGTTCTATTTTATTACTTAATAATGCTGCAAATTAAAGCTTTACTTCCAAAATTGAAGAAAAAGTAGAAGAGTCTCTCACATCAGAATAAAATAAAATGAAAAAAGTTTATTATTCCGAAATAAAATTAGCAAAAATATTATTAAACTTCGATAATGAATATACACAAAACACTATGAGAAAATCACATTTGTAATCGCTATATTTCAAACTTCTAGAATTCTTCAACGGCAAGAAGAGCTACAAAGCTACAGCTACAGCTACAGCTACAGCTACAGCTACAGTTCGAAATATAGCAATTACAAGTGTGACTTTCTCTTAGTGTTTTACCCTTTTCTGCTTTTATAATTACTGTTAATTTAGTAGTATTGTTAATAGTGTTGCTTCATTTTTCTTTTACTTATATATATATATATATATATATATATATATATATATATATATATATATATAATATTTCACGGCTTCTTGAGTTACATATATTTATAAAAAGCGTTCGATAGGATAGACAGAAATAAACTTGGATAACTTTTAGTAAAGAAAAGACTTTCAAAGCACCTATAAATATAATAATGTTTAATCAATATACAATGATTAAACGGGTAAATTGTGTTTGTAATTTTATTTATGTAGATCGTGATCTTAGAGTTAGAGAATGGAAAAACAACATTAAAGTGAACATTTAAAAAAAAACATTTAAATAGACGAACTACAACAATATTGTATATACTTATAGATACAATGAAAGAATAACAGTTTAAATAAACACAAATAGAACAAAGGAAAATTATCTAATTCAAAGTTAACAAAAACTCAAAATTATTACCGTTAAGTTACAAAAAAGTTTTTACTTCTTTATTTAACTTTTATTTGTGTTTTAATCCGCGATCAGCATATCAATATTTCAAAGCATACAAACCTTATGAATTAGTATGATTTTTTAAAAAAAAATGGTTGCCCTATAAAAAAAATTAATACTAAACATGCGATGAAATCGAAACATGAATCCCATCGAAACAGAATTTAAGTCAATGAAATATTCCTTCTAAGATATTTACACAATAAAATTCCGCACAACTGGGTAAAAATAAAAATATCAGAAGATAATGTAATAGAAATAAACGACATTACCAATAATTATAATCTAGTATAATCTGAATGCGCAGAACGCATATCAAATAGTAAAGTACAAATTAAAGTTGTTTTTTTTTTGATTAATTTGTTTATGGACGCTCTTTAATATCTCAGGTCATCAGCGTCCCATTCAACTCAGGGCGTGAAACGGCCGACAAATTTTGCTCAGAGGCCTCTCTTTCAGGCTTGAGGTTCTTTTTCGTGCCGCAAATGTACGACACGGGACCCCACGGCTTTACTTCCCTTCCGAAGGAAGCCATACTTACGATTTTTACGCCCCGAAAAAATCCATCGGTCCTGGCCGGGTTCGAACCCGCGATCTTGGGTGTAGGAGGCAAGTATGGTAACCACCACACCACCAGGACCGACACAAATTAAAGGCATTAATGAAATGAGTATATTAAATTTTAAATAACATATGAAGCTGTAACATATCAAGTTTGGCCTTAAACATATTTATGTTGATTATTTCACTTATGTGACGTCATCATAAAATCGACCAATGAAATGAAACAAAATTTTGAATTTTGATTAATCACAGCCCGATATCGCAGTGAAATTATCGTAAAGTTTTATCAATTCCCTTTTATCACGCGAAGTGCATTTATCTTGTGGTCAGTGTAGTCAACTCTATATTCCCACTATATATTCCTGAACACGCATCATTGACCCCTTTTCCGTATTTGTACACTTAAATAAATTAATGTGTTCACGTTTGCGTATTCAGCCAACAGTCTGAAATAATTTTGTAAATTATGAAACAATATCTGCCTAAGCAGCTATGAATTTCAATAAACACATTCAGAATGGTAAAATGTTTCCTCTGTTTTGTTTTTCTCAGTTGGGGTTAGTAAATCGAACGGTAGCGATTGTAATAGTTGAATTTCGTCTCAGTCTCTCAGTTTCTGAATAGGTAGCTATTTATATGTAAATATAACGTTTTATATAATTGTTAATATTCTGTGAGCGAATATAATACTTTTATTCTTATTCTATTCATGAAATAGTCCTAAATCCTATTTGACTCTTCTCTATTGGCGTTATTGACAATCCACATTCGTCTGTTGCAAGATGACTTGAAAAGGTTAAGTATTCATAATACAAATATAAAATTGTTACGAATTTGTAAGCCAAGTTTACGGGAATTATATTTAAATGTTTGTTTTATTCCTGAAATAGTCCTAATAAATACTACTCGAGGGTCTGAGCTTCCTCAGTTCTCTTGTGATATTATTTGTGATTATTCCAATCCGGAAGTTGTAACAAGTAGCTTTAAAAAATTAAGCAGTGCGAAAAAACTACAAAACTACTACAGTGCGAAAATAGAGATATACTTGCCACAGTTATTAATATATCACGAAGGGAAACTCATAATTTTTTTACATTGTGAAGGCTAAGCGAATAAAATAAATACTTTTTTGTTCAGTAAAAGAATACAGGAAACAGGGGAACTTAGAATTCAAAGCAGCAATAAGCTATAAAGCAGAGAATATCACTTCTTTATTAAGGAGCTTTAGTGTCTCAGCTATTGGGAACTGTCACAGAACTAACAATGGCCAGGTGCCAGAGCTGTCGACTTGAAACCCCACGTCACCAATAATAAACAATGAAACAGTACGCCTCCCCTATCCACACTAATTACTAGCCGTGCCGTGATGATATGACAGAACAAAGAGACCAAATATGCGACGAGTTAATTGGGGCGAGATTTGGTCACCCCATACTGCATTTCGACGTGAGAATGAAGAGCGGGAAGCAGATAAATTCTGCTGGAAAGCAATGCAACCGGTTTGGAGTGGTATATGCTTTCGTTATTAGGGCGTTTTTTTTTTTTTTATTTCCGCTCTCGTAGGGATATCTTTTTTTATTGCCAGTTTTTTATTCAGTAAACAGCCCTGACATACGTTCGCTAACATTGTTATTGACTTGTTGAACAAGTAAATGAGGGCACTTGGGAATACAGGTTGGTTGGTATTACATGGAGAGATTGTCAATAGCATGGGAAGAAATTAATGATCGCACTTAATAAATCAGCAGCCTCTAAAGAGAAGAAAATCAATAGGGCTGCAGAGAATAAGCTTTTTCTGGTTCTCAGAGTTTGAATAAAGAAACATAGGGTCTGTCGAATGTATTTAATTATTGCAGTCAACACAAGAGCCTGTTTTGTTAGACGGATTTGTTAATAGTATACTAAAATTGTCATCACGTCGTCAAAATGGATTCCAATTCAACCCTTTGAAATATATCAGGTACTTCAAACCTTTATTTTGTAATTAAATAATCCAATCTTAGGTTAAACTAGAACTATTGAGTTACACATGTTTTACAGAATGAAAACGGTTTATATTTTCTAATTCCTTACCAATGGAGTCTCTCAAACCAGCCTTAGTTTTGTCTCCTCGAGTTTTTCAGAAATCGATATTTAGAAAATAATAGTTTTTTTATTTGTTCACTCAGCAGAGAGATAAATAAATATTCTAAGAAATCTAAGCATGATAATGAATAGCTCATTTTTTAATGAAAAGGTAGGGCTAAATTAGAACATTGGACCAGAAAAATTTGGCCAAACAGGAGAAATTTAGTTCGTGGAGAAAAAAATGTGAAGTATGAACTATTGTTCTTCCACAACTCTATATTAAGTTAGGCCTGATAAAGCAAGTTATTGCCGCTCTGAATAAGGATAGTGATTGTTTCAACTTTCTTGTTACAAAGTTCCCACAGAAAACTGAAGCTAAAAGCAGCAGATATTTTCGATGTACCCCCAGATTCGTGAGCTTATGCAGGATGAGATCTTTCCTCAGTCCATGTCCGAGTTTGAGAAAACAGCATGGTTGGCATACAAAAAAGTGACGGAAAACTTTCTTGGCAAAAAAATCTGAGAACTAAAATAATTTGGGGAGGAAATGTTACAATGTTATAAGAGGTAGAACAAGTGTTAAAGTGCATTTTCTCAACAGCCATATTGATCACTTCCCCGCGAATCTTGTAGCAATGAGTGAAGATCTAAGTGAGCAGTTTCATAAAGATATTATAACAATGGAAACTACTATCAAAGTCATAGGAATCTTAAAATGATAGTTGATTACTGTTTGTGTTTGTAAAGAGACATTAGTGAAAGACGTGCAGGAACTTCAAAAAAATTAATAATAATAATAATAATAATAATAATAATAATGATAATAATAAAAGGAATTAAGTTTTCTTTCCCTAATAGTGAAAAAAAATTGAAAATTTATAAGTATTGACAGAGAGCTCTCTTTTTTCAATATAATCATTAATATTTAAGTTAAAATTAAACCTACAAAAATATTTTTGTCTTAGCTATGTCTTAAAACTTAATAACATTTCATCACAAATATAAGTACATTATTACATTTGATGAGATTTTATTTAAAAGTCTAGCCCGATAGAGTAAAACTGAAAACATGTTTGAATTCATGGCATTCATATTACATATAATCAGGTGGAAAAATAAAATAAAAAGGCACGAAAAAATCTCTTTTTTGTAGATCAGTGTATGTTGAAGTACATATTGGCAATTTGTACCAAATACATCCGGACTGTCTCAGAAATTAGGGGCTCGATTTAGTTGATAATGCATAAAACGATGATGACTGACATTGATAATGATGATGGGCCTAATTGCTCTGATGGATCAAGAGAGATCTGCTATGGCAGAGATTCTAACTGATGGTGGCCACTAGGTACAGGGTTGGAACTATCCAACCTTCCCAATCACTTTTGACCATGACACTCAAAGCAAGAATAGCGGTATATAGCCTAGAATAATGGTGTTAACTTTTATACGTGAAAGGCCAGAATCTTTCAAAAGTTTCTATTCCACGTTGCGAATGATATTCCAGAGATAGCGATACAGGTTTGTTCTCCATGAATTTGCTTCCTGCATGGAAGATAAGCAGTATAGATAAACATCTCTTCTTCAAACACATCGTGTCAATTTCCTTGTTGCCATCTTTATTAATTAAAAAAATGGTTTAGCTCCAGCAATGCAAATGCTAATTTCTCCGTATCGATCTGCAGTCTAGGGTCACATTCTTGAGGAATAGTTTCTGAATGAAGTAGCTCTGTTTAGTCTCGTGTTAGTTTATCCGGGAAATAGAGAAGTAAGAGTGATTCAGATGGCAGAGCTTGGAGCTTACATTCCGGAGATTCCCAGTTCAAGTCCCTTAGAGCCTGATATTCTGACTTTGGTTTGTTTTTTTTTTTTTTCGTGGTTTTTCCTGGTCGCTTAGGCAATGTTAAGATGGATAGTTCCTTTCTACAAATTTTCCGCTCTGTCGTTTCATTCGGTTGTTTTCGTTACAATATCAAACCTGTCAGGGGATATGGGATGGTGCTGTGTGCGGTATAACGGTGACTTGCTTATTGGAAAGGTTTCGCCCCGGTGCCTGGTATGGAAGCAGCCCTTTTGAAAATCTCAAAATCCTTGGAGGGGGTATTTTATCTGAAAACAATGTTAACCATGTATTTCCATGCCTAAACACCTTGTCTCATTTCATCTCTTCCTCCCAGAGGCGCCCAGAGACCAGCCCTTGAACATGGCTAAGTACCGTTCCTACCAACCCAGTCTAATAATTGAACTTATTAGTTGTCATTAAGATGTACAATAAACCTTTTCCATAATTTTATGAAACAGTATTATTACATTATTAAATAAATTATAAAGATGGTAGCTATCATTTTATACTGCAAATATTATAAAGCAAATTTCAGGTTTTAAGGGTTAAGATCTTTAAAAGTAGACTCCTGGTTTTATGAGATAAACTCTTGAGTATATGTGGAACAATTTACGTTATGCTTAGTATTGTTACAACTTTTAATAAACATCTGGTTGTTCTGTGCTGTTTTTCTTCTGGATATTGCTTTTAAAATTTATACAAAAATAATTTCTGATATTTTTAATATTTTTAGTTTTTCCTGTTTCATATTTAAACCTACCTTTATAATACTAACCGTATTTCTTAAAGAGAATTTTGAAAATACAAGCAAAATTAAATAGCGTGCTGACTAGTTTCTGAGAAATTGGTAGATTAAAATGTCTATCTGTCAAAAATATATTTCAAAATTATCTAAAATATACAGGACTTTCATTTCAAAATTTGCCAATTTGAATAAAAACCTAAAACAAATAAAGTATGATTATATACATATGGGGGGAGAAATTTAAAATCAGAAATTAATGGCATTTAATTTTAGATTTTATTCTCCTAGGTTCAGCCACTTCCACTTTGAAATGTCAAATGGCATAATTATTCTGATACTTAAATTTTAAAGAGGGTTCAATATTGCCGCATCTTTTGTTTTCTGTCGTTGTCTGGCGATTTGTATTGTTGTTGTTTTAATTTGGTTAATAAAGATACAAGTCAGTTAGTTGTATGATGAAAACACTATTTTCGATAATATACAAACATTAATATTACAGTAATACAGTCATTTTGGAAGTTAGGGTTAATCTGCTTATATTGTATTCTTTCTCTTGAAGTAATGTACACACCATTTTTAAATATTTATTACTATTGAATACTACTGTTATAAATAAGTTTAATAGTTTTATTCTGTCCAAATGCAGTCAACAATAAAAAAATTCAGATTGCCAGGAAACAAAAATAAACAAAAAAGTGATAACACTGGAATCATTTTTTTTAAATTTAAGTATCGTGAGGTAGAAGTGTTATCTGAAATTTCAAAGTAGTAGCTGGGATGAAGGGAAAAAATTTGAAATGTTCTCAACATTAATTTTAAACTTCCCCTCAATGTATAAATTGATGACTTTTCTGTTTAAAATAAAATCATTTAAACTGGCGAGTATTGAAATTAAAGTCCTATATATTATAATAGTTAAAAAAATGCCATCCAATAACCGTTGAAATACTGCAAAATGTAACATATGATGTGAAACGAGGATAGTTCACGAGTATCTTGTTACTTAAAGATAAATAATGAATAAGTAATTCCAATGTGAGCTGTTTAGCTTAACCTGAGAAGAAAAAAAACTTGTTGAAATGAACTTGGGGTTATTTGAAACTAGGTCCATAATGTAAGCGAACAAATTTTATGTTTATCTATTCGTGTTAAAATTGAGGGAACGATTTTCGAAGAAAAAGGCATAAATTCAAATATAAAGAGGAACAGTGAAAAGAAGAATAATGGGGAAAAAAGAAATAAATCATAAGGAGAAAAAGAAGAAATGAACAGAAAAAAGAATACAAATTCTCTGCTGCAGCAGATAGTACATAACTGTCCATCGTATTTTACTCCCTAACGGTTTTCGCATCCCCAAGTAAGGACAGCAAGCAAAACACATCGGTTCTTTTCCAATTAGAGGTAGGGCCTCGCACTGCATAGCTGCTTGAGGGCAAGGCAGAGGTGAATTTTTTTTTTTTGGGGGGGGGAGAATCTTTTCGCTCAGCGTTGGGGTGAGTGGGTGGAATAAGTGCGTGTATGTGTGAGTGAAGGATTTTCAGAGGACTGGAAATGGAGTTTTATAGCCCTGGTTTTATAGGATTAGGCATATGTGGATTTCAACTGTGTAGAACCATAGGTTCAGGGGCTTAGAGTGAAAATAGCAAGAGCCCTTGTGGAAGATTGATTCGTTCGCCTTCGTCCCAGCAGAATAAGCATAAAAAATGCAATGTAAATCCTTAAATCCCTCAGCAGACGATGACTTCTATTTTTACGCACGGAAATGTAAGGTCTTTCGAATACCTAAAAGGAAAAACAAATCATAATGCAGTTAAAGCATTTAAAGATGATAAGCTGGAAGTATATGCAGTAGTTCCAGGAGTCGTATTTCCTAAAAATAAGCTGAACTAGTTTGCTACGTATGACATTTTTGTAAGGCAATAATCAAGATTTGATGCCCTCCCGTTAATGCCAGTACAAGCTTTAGCCTTGAAAGTATACTGGAAGAAAAATGGCCAAAGAAAGGTAGCTTCACAACATAGGAAAAGAATATTTACAATTGTAATATATTATGTAATAAATATAGTGCACATATTCAATAGATTTTAGGTTTAAAAATTAAAATTTTGTGAATGTAACTGAGCAATATATAATTTGGGTATATCCTCAAAATATTGACACAATAAATACACAAGAAAGAATTGCTCGAGCATAAGCATTTTAAAAAAATCTCCCGCTTGAGTAGAGAATAAAATAGTTTAATGCTGCCCGGATATTACACTAATTTCAAAATACACGTTTCCTGCTAGTTTAAAATTTGCAAAAGGGACCTTTATATCAATATGCCAAACTACAATCCATAATATTGCTAATAAACTTTATAAAAACCACATTTTAGCTGGGTCACTGGGTTTATCCCTTGGAGAAGGTTCCGGGCCTAACAATTTAGAACAAAAGACTAAAAGGACACTTTCCATCAACCGTCCCGGACCCAACTGAACATTCAGAACAAGAAATAGAGCACGTCAGTCAGGATGTTTACGTCACCGCCCACCAGAACTTTCGATAGACTAGAGGACCAATGGCAAACAAGAATAGTCAGCGAACTCCCCTGACGTGGCCAGGCAGAAAGGATAGGGAGGGAGGAAAAAGCTTGAATTTTGTGCGAAAACAGCACAAGTGGATATCTATTTAACAGAGTATTTTGTTATCCCCACCTCCCTGGTTTATCAAGTAAATTTCCTGTGTAATGAAACTGGTGGAAGAGAAATATCCTCTGCCTAAACATGCAGAACTGGTGCTCTTGGGAACGACGTCACTTTTACCCTTGTTTCCCCTTCCAATGTGTTCTATCTGAAGGTCACATCATTTCAGCTGAGCAACATTAACATTCTCCGTCGCGGCGGTTGGAATACGATATTGTACAGTAGACTGAAAAATGGCGCTATTTCAACCTAATCCTAACTTCCAGTAAACACAGGAATGTGTTTATTTTCTACTTCAGGAAGGCGAAAGAGCTTCTTGTTTATGCGTTACGTCCAGTTTCACTCTCTCCATTTTTGTAACACAAAACGGCATGTCAACAAATTCCAAGCTAAAGATGATGAAATAGACAATTTGTTAGGCATGTCTATTTGGTATTAAGAATAGTACATTTATTATTCAGATATATCCTTAATAAAGTTAGCACACTGTTCTTTTTATTGATTTTATTTTAATATGAAAAGCAACATTGGCTTCAAACTTCTTTGCCGGTGTTACATCAGACGTTTATGTTTTCATACGAAGAAAGTGTATGAATAGTTGAAGTACGCTAGGTGCAAAAACGTCTTGCAGAAACCAATGGCAGACTGTTTAGTTCACAAGTATCAAAACATATTAAAGAAACTAATGAGTATTTCACAGAGGAAACGTTTGATAAATACTGTTTAACTTTGGTTCCTGAAGAAGTTTCTCCGGATTTGATACAGACTACCACTACCACTACCACTACTACTACTACTTTAACTACAGACCACCACCACCCCCACCCCCACCACCACAACAACTTGGAAGAGTTTTTTTTTTTTTTTTTTCTGATTGAAATAAATGTAAAACCGTTAGACACTGCAGATTAACCGACGGACACTTTATGTTCGCTTTGCACCTGTGTTCTAATTCTATCGAGCCAAATTGATGGAAAAGAAGAGGTGCCGACTAGCATGATAAGTGTAATTAACTTAATACAATCTTACTTAGCAATCGCTGAACCACCAGTCGGCACTGATGCAATTTGGACTCGCAAAGAATGTAAACAACTACATGCAGGATCAAGCATAATAGATTTTGAACTGAGAAAACGTCATATTTCAATAAATACAATTTTCCGTTAACACTTCCCTAGTTTTAAAAATAGACAATTTAATGCAAAATATTTTCGACAAAAATAGTAGCTTTGCTCCCAGTTTAAAGTAAATAAATTTTGGAACCCATACCGTGCACAGAAAAATTTAGGAACCGATTTCGATATGGAAGTCAACAGGCGTTTAGTATTAAATTTAACAGCCGCCAGCCGAGTTTGCTCTCACGCTGGAACACATTGGCTATTGATGTTCGGGCTCATGCAATTGACGACTGGGGGTTTGAAGCCCCTCCCTTAGTATTTATGACCACTGGCTACAGTGCAGCTGTTTATTTTATAATGTTTAATGCTCGTTTTTGCTGCTGTGATATGAATATGGTGGACACTGAAATGATGATCACAAAAGAGATGAAATGATGGATTGAGAAAGGAATATTGGGAAGAAAGCATTTTGGGCCTTAGTTCAGAATGCCTTCCTTCTTTTGCCTTTGATGGGGATCGAGGAAAATTTGAAACAAAAACTTCCATTAGGAAGAATGAGCCTGCCAACATTCGACTCCTACCTCCGGTTCACGAGATGTTGATCAGACATCAGTAAGTTAACTAAAGTTAAACACAAAAACCGTGACTCATTTTGGAATGTTTTAAGCACATTTAATACTACAACTATTTTTGGTGGAGGGTAAAGATGTCACTCGCTGGTGGCGAATTGGATGCACATCAACTAAAAAAAACCGCCCCCAATGCCTCAAGAGAGACATCTTTTTGGTACGGCATTACTTCGAGAAGAAGATGCTTCAATCTGGTCAACAAATAATAAGCCATGTCGTCAGTCTTGATGTCTTGTAATTCTACTCTGTAACTAGTGAACTTACTCTGAACCAAGTATCCTTAGAGACAAGCATTTTCGGAACAAGATTTTCGCGAGTCAACATTCCTAGTTTGTCTTCAGTCTTATGTCTTCGCAAACTCCAAAGAACACATTCAAAGTATGTTTAGCACTAATGGCTCTGCCATAGTAGAGAATTCAGCAGTGACACTTAGCTGAAAGCAGTACAGATATGCCTTAAAACAGTCATGATCGGTTAAAATTTGTATTAAGGAATAATGGACCTCTGCCCCCCCCCCCATTTCCGTTAAACGGTTTAACTCAATGTCTGAGGTATGTAATCAAGTTCCTGGTTTAGAGTGATGTCTTCTTGTTTCTCTCAAATCGTCTGGCATTTCTCCAGCAAAAAAAGTTCGGGTTTCCTCGCTGTATACATACACCGCCAATCGCTCTTCAACTAAGGAGTGATGAATGGAAATCTAGTACCAATAACGCTTTACTATATTACTTACCACTGCTACTTATTACCATTAGACTTCTTTACTAGGTACTACTACTTACTACTACTATATTTACCGCCATCACCACCACCACTACTACTACTACTACTACTACTACTACTACTACTACTATTACTATTACTACTACTACTACTACTACTACTACTACTACTACTACTACTACTACCACTACCACTATTATTACTATCCTGCGCCGCCGCCGCCACCACCACCACCACCACCACCACTACTACCACCACTACCACTACTACTACTATCTACCACTATTATTACTATCTGCCACTACCATTACTAATACCACCATTACTATTACCACCACTACTACTACTACTACTACTACTACTACTACTACTACTACTACTACTACTACTACTACTACCACCACAACTAATATTACCACCACTATTAATACTACTACCATTGCCACCACTACTATTACCATTACTACCACTACTATTACTACTACTATCACTATTACTATTATTAATACTATTACAACTACCACCACGACTGCTACGTACTATCATTGCCATTTACTTTATTACTCTGCTAGTTACCATCATTACCGCTACTTACTAAATGAAAATAAGCGTTGATCTTTTATTGGTTTTTCCGATAAATAACATTTAATATTATTTCATTTTATGTTCGGATGCCGGGAAATTGGGATTTCATTCGACTGATCTATTTATTTGATGGGAAATAGAATTGAACAATTTTAACTATTCTTTCTAACTACTTTACTACACTCCTACTTAATATCATTACCATTACGTTACTACTTACTAATATTACTTCTTTACACTACTACAACCACCACTGTCGGTACTGGTAATAAGTGGTAACCAGAGTAGCCGGATTTTTTCGGACATAAAAATCCTAAGTAAAGCCGTGAATCCCATGTGCTAGATTTACGGCATGTAAAAGAACCTCAAGCCTGAAAGAGGAGACCTCTTAGCAAAATGTATTGGCCATTTCATGCCCTGAATTGAATGGAAGACCGATGACCTGAACTGCTAAACACCCTCTGTAAATGAACCAAATAAATAAAAAATACAACCACCACCATCACCACTACCACTATATACAACTATCAAAAACTCTGTAGTCAATATACTTATAAATTTAATTTTATTTCGTTAGTAAATATTTCATATTATATTATTTAATTGTTCATGATCTACGTTCAAAGTTATAATAAATTACGACCAACTGAAAGGATAAGGAGTTTTATTAAATAAATATTATTTACAAAACGATTTTCTCTTGTATAAACAATAAAAAGAACAGAATTCTTATAGATCCTTATTAACAGACTGATAGAGTTTATCTTTATTTCATTCACCTTTTTCTGATTCCTCATACACATCACGCATGAAATGCAGTTAATCTTATTTTGTAGCATTTTTAAGTATAAAACGCGATTAAAACTTGTTGAACTAGCTCTGCGAAAGATGTATAAAAAAGTAACTTAACATATTGCATAGCTATACATCAACTACAGCATTCTGCCATGTTAGAAATGCTTGAAATCGTTTTCTAGAAACTTGTTAAGCATCGTTTGCGATTCGTTCTGGAAATCTCTACAGCGTCAAAATAACGACCTTTAGCTTCAGGTACATCTTGAAAGAAGAAATATGCTTGGGTTTGGGGGTGGAGAATGACGATTGTCTTGAATGCGGGCGCAAAACCTTCCCATTACGAACGCAATGAGAGGGAGAAGGACCGATCAATTGTCTTCTCCCTGCAATCCAGATCATTGTTCCTCTCAGATGTCTCAGAATGTCACAGCGGAACGAGCTCACAGTGTGACCAAGGAGAACAAGCTCACATTGCACGACCCCGCTAATGTCGAAAACAAAAATGAGCCGCACCTTTGGCTATTTCGTCTTTTTCGGTTTTGGGGATTACAAACTTTTATATTTCGACAGTAATTGTTTGTATTTTTAGTCGCAACTCCCTCGCCAGAGATGCTCCTGAGCAAAACCAGTCGTTTTGGACTTCCTGACGGAGATTCAGGAAGAATTCGACATGTTAGTTCTGACCTCTCGTCTTCAAATGATTTTGGCACATTTCAAGTTTTGGTGACGGTTAAAACATGTTACATAACTCGTTGCATCATTGCTGTAGGCTTGCTGAATCGTTTCGAGAGTGTTTGTTGCTCATCTATCGCAAGAATTTGATATTAACTCTCTACTCTAGTAAGCAATTCAATGGGGACACGTAAATTCATCTGCTTGTTACTCAGTTCTGAAATTGACAAGCAATATTTTGTATTTAAATAACGTGATTCTGCAAAGCGTATTCATGACTGTGACGCGCTTTGTTCACTCATATTCATGACTGTCATTTTTCGTGATATATCAAAATAAAAAGTACATAAAACATATTTGACATCTTTTACTTCTAGGGGTCTTTCGCACTGTATGGTCCACAGGAACATTCTGCCTTTCTCCGGTTGTAGGAAGTTAAAGCCTTCTAAGTTAGCAGAAGACAAATGCATCCAAAGTAATGTGGAAGCAAACAAAAGTATGTAATTCAGAACATATTTACTCAAGTATACTGCAATATAATAATTTGTATCTCAATACGATGTGTCAATAGTTCGTAGATGTCGCCAAACGAAAGCTGCTAGAACTATTCGAATTTTAATGTCACCACGACAGACCAAATACAAATGATCACAAATATAACTAAATATCCATTGACAAATATTAATCTCCAACATGAGTTATGATTGTAATCCTTTGTTGCGCCTTAAGTACAGATAAAAAAGTATATTTTTGAAAAATTTCATTAGCAAATATCAAATGTGAAAATGAAACATAATGATAGTTATCATTGACTGTCAATGCTAAGTTTTAGAATCTTTCGATATACAGATGCAAGGATATGCGTGCGAGCAGAAATTCTTGTGTTCCGTAGAGATACATCTAACCCTTCGAAAGAGCGCAAATAGCGAATGACGCATAAAATATGCAAGAATACATTAGGATGATCTAATAGGTAACAGAGAAGCATAATGGGATAAGGTAGAGAATCACGTTTCTGTAATTTGCAAGACTGTAACAGTCTCTCATTTCTGTCCTCACGAAGTGTAGCATAATTTTAAAAGTAGAACAAAGTTCATGAAGATTCTTTCAAGAGTGAAAATATTATAATAGCATCTACATAACTGAATAAGTAATAAACTTCTTGTGTTTGAGAAGCCATATTTCATTACATATACACCAAATAGATGTAGGCAGTAATTTATCGTGAAGAAGTGCAATAAATCATTTATAAATCAGCTCTTCTTTATGAAAGAAAACGCTGGACTTATTATCAACGGATAAACGTACAATAAGCAATTTGAAAATTGCATTTCTGTTATTCTTTAAGTGGGGTAAACTACCGAGAAAATTTAAGGTGTAATGTACAAGAGCAGGTAGCAATCAAAATGGAACCAACATATTCTCAGAATGTCAGATTACCGGTTACCTCGCAAAGCATTCCATTTCAACCTCAGAAGACCCTACAGCCAAATGTGCATGGTTTGTGTGGTCGCGGAACGGATAATGATACCCAGATATGCAAAACAAATGAAGGGGCAACAGTCCTAAACCTTTGCAATTGAGTTGGTTAAGATAAGCGAGGGTAAGTTAAGATGCTTAAATTGCTATGAGGTCCTTTAAAATATGTCATTGGTATATGTAACCAATGTGACAGGTTTATAATGTCCGCACAAACATTTAAGATACATTTCTGTTACGGTGCCGAACGATGTATGCACTTACCTAAATTCGCTATTGCTTGTGGATTACACGATTGTTATATGCATGCAATAGTGACATTTCTAATAAGAAATTGCGTGATTAAAGAAATGCATATTCACAATCTCGTTGTTTTAAACTAATGAGCATTTATCTCTATACCTAGTACGCCTTCTATGTTTATCGTCATTTGGAATCTTGTCTTGTATTCTCCGCTCTTTTACATATCTTAAAAATCTTATTTTCTCGAATACAATTCTCCTATAGGTCCCTCTTATTTTTTCTATACAAGATGTATTGTCATAAAATAAGATGAACAAAGAAGTTATATCGGTTTCAGACCAGAGGTTTCAAAACATCATATTCTAAAAAACTAAATATCTGTGTTATTAAATATAGTGATTATACCCAAAAAAATACATCTGATGGTACAATGTATGGAGCATATGGTGAGCGGGTGCATAGAGTCTTCCAAATAAGATGGATAGTTGCTTCAGGAGCCACCTTAGCGTTATGTGGTCTTGTATTATCATGCAAAATAATATTTATTTGTTGAGTACTAGCAAAATACAAAAGAAATAGAAGTCGATTGACTCTGTCCCTAGTCACTTTCCCTACAGACAACTAAAATAACTCATGTAACCATGCTATTATAACGTTGACAAATGGTGAACTATAAAATCCAAATATCATTTAACTTATCCTATTAGAATGTGTTAAATGTGTTCACACTAACTCCACTTACTTATTTCTAACAAACACAAACAATATTATAACTAAAAGTTACATCTTTTCACAATTTCACAAATAACTAAATACTATAATTTTTAACTCTAGTATCGGTTCGTCAGTAGTAATTTACTGGAATGTCCTAGGGACCAGGTCCAATACTAACCAACACTATATTTATTTAGCACCAATTGTATTACAAAATAGTTAGCATACCCAGCATCTTGCAAGCTACTCAAAGTTACCTACCTAAACTATTTCCAGCCCTAATACATCATAACTCGTGCTTGTTTATATATTGGAGACCAAACCATAATGAACTTCATCATTTCCATTACTAATCCTATATATCTAAACTCTCTTCTTCTGTACCAGTTCTAATCTTCCTCCACCATTATCCAAACTCTCCATCATTTTCATATTTTTCTCTGTTAATTCCTAAAACCTTCTTTATGAAATTTTTCCCTCTAAATTTATTGCATTTTTCTTTCCATACTTGTAGTTTCCACCACTACATTTGTTCACAATATAACATGCTATGGTAGTCAATATCAGGGTTACAACACATGGGATATTTATTCCCACAGATTTTTCTCAGTCCTCTTAAATTCCTTACTCCTGGTCTGGCCCAAACTAAACCTCCCCTCCCCTATTTATCACAAATTTTAAGTACTTCTCTCTCCAGCAAATTCTTTTTATATCTCAATAAATTCTGAGTGAAATGTTCTCGTAGAGATATCTTATTTCTCGACATCTTCAATTCTATCTCTTACTTCTTTTCAATATCCCCTATGTCTGTATTGCTTATTTACCCAACAATCCCCCATACCAAATTTTAACAATATCTCTAGTTTCAAGTGCCCCATGACCTTTTGCATGTAAAGTTCTGTGCGCTAAGACATTCCTTAACAATCTCTCCATTATTTTACCATTTATTCGATAAAGGTTTTCCATAATTCTTTCAATTATTCTATCTTTGTTAGTTCCTATTAAGAGTATGAGGGCTATTAAGAACACCTACCATAAGTCAATCGCATTCCATTTCTTCTTCCCCATTACTTTCCTTGCGAATTCTGTTTCTGTAAATGCAAATATCGACTGCCATCACTATTCTTCGCGAGCGATCTCTCGATACATTCGTTTCGTCTCGTCTCGTCTCGTAGGCAGCTCTTGAGATAGAATAATACCTTTGCGATTCACGAGTGCAAACTCCTTAGTTTTCAGCGTTCCAGCTGGTTAGAGTACACCTTGGTGTTGATTGTTCGGCCCGCTGGCAGCAATTCATCATGTACATTACCCCAATTCCCAAAATGTATCACATTGACATTGCAGAACGGCATGTTCCTATAGGGCATGGCTATAGATATCAAAACAATAAATGTCAGTTATTATAATTGGCTAAACATAATCAGCAGTGAAACGTAATTTAGTAATACTCGCACTGTGATTAATTGTTAATGTATTAAATAAGGGGGAAAAAACCAGAAACGGCTTAAAACGAATAAATAAATAAAAATAATGTAAAACTTTAAAAAAAACTTGAAAAATAAAAATAATATTACAACAATGCAAAATAAAGTTCGTGTTTTTATAATAAAGAATTTCGTATTCAGAATTTTAGTATTTAAGTACAATGCGTATTACATTTGATTGGAGGAGGACACTTCCGTACTTGCTGGTCCTTTATGTCTACGCCCTCAATAGAAGGGAGGGAGACGCCAGGTGGTGACAACAATGCAGAACTTTCAGCAATACAGCGGTTTTTTCTTCGTTAACATAATTTTTATGAACAGATGAATGTTTTCCATCAATTTTCATTGAAAATATCCTTTTATTTAAAACTAACACTAGGGATGTTCTAAAAGTTCTCGGCCTGACTCAGAGATGTCATGAAAGTGGCCAAATTAATATACTAGTTGAGATGGCGTGCTGCAAAGTTTCTGACACGTAAGTGCAGTCACTTGTTTGTGACGATTGTGTAAACAAAAGAGTGTTTTCTACAAATCATATAAAACTGAAATACGAGCTGTGATAAAATACTTCGTTTTGAAGAGTTTAACTCCAACAGAAATGCAGAAGGAGCTAGATTACACATCAAACAATTATTTCCCTTCGGTTCCTCGGTTGGGCTGCTGAATTTGCTTATTTTAACCGGTTATTTGAAATTAACTGGATTTTTGAGCTAGTATTTAAATGCTTTATTCTTATGAATCTAAGCGTAGTCCATCCGTTCAAGATGATGAGTTGAACGCGTCCCATATCTGCTACGACCGATGAGACTGTGACAAAAATTCATGATGCCGTGCCCAAAGATCGTCAATTGAAGGAACGCGAGCTGACTTACATTGCAAAGACCTCGATTTTCCGTGTCCACTATCTTTTACACTAAGTTTTGAGTGTAAGAAAGCTCTCCGTTGTTGCCGCTTTTGATAACAATGGACCAAAAATGCATTCAATTGAACAATTTGCAAGAGTTTTTACGCTTGATTAAACGGAATTCCAATGAGTTTCTCGAACGCTTCCTAACAGTAGATGAAACATGAATTCATTACAACACGTTACAGACGAAGGACTGTCCAAACAGTGGGTTCCATGTGCTGTTTTCTGGGATTCTCCGGTGTCGTGCTCGTAGACTAACTCCAGAAAGGCAGAAACATCTCAAATACTCAATGGAGTATTACGCTTCACTACTGGACCAACTGAAGGATGTTGTTCAGGCTATAACGTCCACATCTTGAAAAAGAAAGCTCTCTTTCATCACGATAATGCACCTTCACACATATCTGGGACTGTTGCTGCAAAACTGCATGACATTCGTTTCCAAGTGCTTCCACATCCGCCATATTCGCTGGATTTGACTTCCAGTAATTACTTTTTGTTTCCAAACCCAAAGAAAAGGCTGGGTGAACGATGAGGTTGAAGACGCTTATTTTTCACATTTGGACAAATCTTAATTTACTGAGAGTATTAAAAAGTTGGAACTAAATGTATTGATTTACAAGGTGACTATGTTGAAAAATTAAAGTAACAAGTCTCTTAAAGCTGTGCTTTCTTAGACAGGCAGAGTTCTAATAGAAAGCCCAACGTACCTTAATTTAAAAGCTACAGATATTTTTGGGTGTTTTATTGCTACGCACTTCATTTTGGTTGGTTAACATTTCAAAGCACACTGGTAAACTTTGTATCATCTGCTTTATGTCTGTAAAGACAATTTATAGCCACGCCTCGTACTTACAGAGGTAATGCTTTCGCATTAGCAGTTCTGCCACAGCGAGGAAAGACAATGAGAAATATTTCGAAGTTCTTGGAGTTTGTGTCGAGAGTAATGTATGCATTTGAATTTAATGATCAACAAGAACTACTCGCGCATTTACCTTTAAGTATTCTGAAGCCTTACACACTGTCAGAATAGCTTACAACGTACCCAGCACTTCTTTGATAAGACCTAAAGAGAATTTAAGATTACTATAGTATGTATTAAACTTCATCATAACATTTTCGATTAATGAGGTAGATAAAAATGTCATGTACATCAAAATTGGATCCAAATCTGCTTGTAGAGAGCAAAACAGACTCTCCTAAAACAAAGTACAGTAGTAAATACTAAATGAACTTTGAGAATGTTCGAGAGTCGCTTTCATGGGGCTTTTATGTATACGAGGTATGTATTTTAAATAATTGGCGCTATGAAAACATTCCTTTATGTTTACCAAAATTAATTTAAGTACTAACTGACCTGGACTAAGATGTCTAGTTTAGAAATTCTACAATACGGGGGAAGTGACAGGAGTTTTAGCATTTTGAGTACTATTTATAAATAAAATATAGAAACTAAAAATTATTTTATGATTAAATAAAGTTCATGTCTACAAAATTAAATTTGTAAAATTTTAACTTTTGAGTGATGGTTATTTTTGAATCGTGATCTTAAATATTTCAGAAAAGCTGTAACGTATAACGATTTTCATTTTTTATTACATTAGAATTATTTACAAATTATAAATATTTTTAGATTAGAAAATATACACACTTAGGAGTTGTATAAGAAAACAAAACATGTAATATAATGTAATTATTGAGTTTTTTATTTCAAATTTTCACATTTTAATTCACTTTGTCGAATATCGTCTCTTTTGTTTGGTCTGAAAATGTCTTTTCTTGGAGTTTTTCTTGTGCGTTATGTAGAATATTTTTGGAGCTTCCAGCAGCGATCCGCGATCAGTGATATATTTAATTGCTCCTATATCTTCTTTCTGTGTCCCGAATACCTTGATAAAACTTTTCTCTTGCTCTTTGCTGACTCCCCCCCCTGGTTTTCAGGAAATCCATCCAAATGTGAATTATAATTTTAGACTTACGTTATATCCCAAAAATCTAAATCTCTCAAGCATTTTCACGTTTCTGCATAATGAGGATATTTATTGTTTCATATAAACTTTTCAGTAAGCTAAATGCATTCCGAGCTTCTTCTTCCATAGGAGTCAAAGAGCCTATCATTAACCAGAGCTCTAATTGGTAAGTATGCAAAAATGCCGTTTATTTTTGTAACCAAAATAGCAAGAAACTTGTTAGATTAGAATTAGTGATTATTTCACCAATGTTTGCACCCGTTCATAAAATATTTGTCCATGTAAATGTTCTTTCAGTTAGCCGAAATGATAATCGCAGGCGAATGATCCAAACTATGCGCAGGATGCTTCCATACTTCCCATCGAAAGCTCTGAAGTAAAGTTGAGTTGCATTTCGAGAATGCGAATGTTTTTCGTGGCTATGTGCAATAAAATTATATATATATATATATATATATATATATAAAACTTAATGGTGCAAAGAAAACAATGATGTGCAGCTTATGTAGTTATGAAGCAACAGCAGAATTTCTTTTATTTGAGCATTTAGAATCAGTACGTGAAATAAAAGTAAAATTGCAACCTATGCATTATTCTCTATAATAAGTAGCATTAACAAACTAACATTTATTATATTAAGAACAGAGTATACAAAATGTGAAGATTTAAAAAAAATTGGTTCATGGGGAGATCTAACCCACTACCTCCATTCAATTAGCCCGACGCTCTAACCAGCTGAGCCCCCAGGACGACATGAACATAGTGGTGATTATCGTCCTATATTTGTTGAAGTCGCAATACCTGGAATTGGGCTTGGCTTTCTCCGTTGACGTTCTTGAAAGGAGACGTGGCTCAGCACAGGATTCGTCTGTCTGTAGGGTTAGGTAGCAAATTATCCTCGTATACAAGTCGTGGAAGTGAAACTGGGGGGACTGCATGACGTCAGTGCTCTAATGTCAACGTTTTCGAATTAAAGTAAACATGTAAGATTCAAACTAGAAAACATATTCTTATATTTGAAGACTACTATCTGGGAGTGAATGGGCAAGACATCGATAAGTGCTAAATTAAACATTTCATCAAATTTTGCATAATAGTAGAGAGCATTTTGGGTCTATTTAAGTACGAAAACTGTTTTATTGCTTTTCTACTGTGGGTGTTAAGCAAATACAGAACGCTTTACATATTTTACAAGTTATAATGTACATTCTCGGAGCAAACATGTGATTTTGAAATCTTGGCTTAATTGAGATTAGAGTATTAGAGTTGAGTAGAGTAGAGTAGGGTAGAGCTTCACAAGGGGTAAAAGCGTACACACGTTTTGCATTTATGACGTTGGCAATAATTACATTATAATTATAAATTTATTTCATCTATATGTATACCAAAGGCTGCTCTGAAAACGTTATCGAAAAACGAAAAAGTTGGAACAATGTTGCTTCATAAAAATGGACTTTTAGAGGGAAGAAAACACTGTTCATTATAAAGAGAGTTATAATACATGTATGAAAAGAGATGCCCTGCCTTATTGTTAGTTGCAGAAGAGTGAATTCTCTAGGAAATTAAATCATAATAGTATCTACCGTTCCTAAACCTGGAGCAACTTGGACAAAAAAGTATAAGGTCTCTTACTGCCTAATCCAAATCACTCGCAATATCCGAAAAAGTACAACAATAGTTAACAAAGCACATACTAAGAGCATTCATCAGTTACCATCAGGATAACGTAATAACAACATTATTGCGAATACTGATTCAATAAGCTAATAATTGTGTTTGTGTGCCGTTGCTGGTGTAGCTAAAACGGAAAAGCGAGTACTCAGACATTATTTTTTTCGAATGAACTAAATTGAACGAAAAAGGTCAGGAACAGTGCTTTCCTATATCCAGCTGAATGGTTGTTAATTACAACAGATGTCATCCAGATTCCATTGTTTGTTTTAATGTTGTTCACCGTTCATTAGTGTACCGGCTCTTGTTCATTAAGGTTTCCCTGTTGTTATTTAACATCAGCATGGAGAGCTGTGTGATTAAAAAGTCCAATCATGGAGTGCATTAACGGAGGTACTTTAACTTAGTTTTCCTTTGAAAATGGCTTAGTGGCAAGGCGAATGTTTCTAACGTTGAGTTCTGTACTTCATATTTATATGCTGTTATTACAGTAATTATGATTCCTATTGTTGCTAAGATATGAAACATAAACAACTACATTTTGTAACTGTTAGATCAAAAAATAGCATTTTTCTTTAAAATATTATAGAAAATATTTAACTTAAATTTATGTACACATTACATATGCACAACTTTAGAAAAAAAAACACAAGAGAGTCTACAATTAAAAGCTATAAAAACTGCTAGAGAGTATTAAAATGAATAGTGTTATAATATGAATTGTCAAATAATTGTACAATATTGTCGCCACAACCCAATTCGCTACGTTTTCTAAAACCTGGGGGGGGGGGGTTGCGACACTAAAATTATTCCTTATTAAATCCATAAATATCTAAAACATCCTAACTAGAAAGTACTTACGGGATCAAACACAAAACAAATACATATTTATGAGAAATATATATTGACAATTATTTATTATATCTCTATATTTTCAAATTAAACTACAACTTACATGTTATTTTGTTAATGGCTGTGACGCCACGCTATTGCTGTTCCGCAATGGTTACTCTGCCCTTGTCCATCATTATCAAACAAACTGTGTATAGTTAACAATATATAGCAATAATGCATCTAAAATGCTGTAAAACACACACACAAGGCTTTGTAACATCGTCAGTGCATTATTACTGCCTATATTCGCCACAATACCTATACTGAAGACCAAAATACGAAGCAAACTTTCAAACGTATTCGAGTATCAAAGAGTTTGCAACCATAGCCTACACTTTTCAAAATATACTAACTTGACAAGATTAAAAAAGCGAGAACATTGGAGTTCTGCTAAACAATATATATGAAATATTCCAAGAACGAAATCTCATTGTTTGAAGGTTGTGGGAATATACAAAATGTGACAAAAATATAATGCAGGGAAAATGGCGGTTGAAACGTAAACTGTATAGTGGTATAGTGATTGGTGTCATCAAAATAAAATTTAAATGGAGTTTTGTGGATAGACCATTTTTAAAGATATGTACATAAAACGCTCAAGGACTGAACATTTTATTGATTTATTACAGAATCAATGACTCATAGAAACTTAATTGAAGTTAAAATTACATTAAATCAAAATGTATTTCTTAAGAAGATTAGCTTAATAATCCAAATTGAATAGAATTAATAGAGAATATATTTAAAATTAAAAGTTACAGTTTATAACACCTAAAGAATTAAAAAGCGTTTGAACATGTCAAGATAATGGCCAGATAAATTTAAAAATATTTTAGAATGGGGAGAAAAGAGAAAGTAAACATAAATAGGAGAAATTAATAAGAAAATAGGGGTAGGAAATTGAAATGGTAAGGAAATTCGATTATTTGGGGATAATATTGAACAGTAATGAAAAGTGGACAGAACAAAGAAAAGGTGTATTAGGGAAGGGAAAATTAGCAACCAATAGTACCAGAATATGCTTAAAGAAAATACTATAATGAGAGTAAATTGATCAGAAAGAGTATATTCGGCTGCAGTTAAATCGAAAATGATACATAGGATAGAAATAAGGGGTACAGAAAAAGAATGGGAATGTATAGATCAGATTCATAGAGCAGTCTGTAAAATTATATTGGGATTACCTAGACAGCACCCAAAGTAGTAACCCTGATAGAACTAGGAAAAGTGGACCGAAAAGGTTTAGTAATAAAACGCATTATGAAATACTAGCAGAAGATACAATCATTAGAGGAAGGAAACATTCTCAAAGACTACTTGGGGAGCGCAAGAAAAAGGTAAATGGGAAGGTAAATTAAAGGAAATTGTAACAGAAATTGGTTTGGGAGAACTATTTAGTTTACAGTCACCAAATGGGCAAGGCGTGTGGAATAAAGTGAAAGCAAGGATTGAAGATCTGGAGAAACAAGAAATATTTGGTAACCTAAGAGACATGAGTATTCTGATATATTATAGGAGTTTTAAGAAAGAGTGGAGTAGAGAAAAATATATTGAGGATTGTGACAAAATGGAAACAGAGGGTATGGGATGGGCAAGAACAAGAACAATGATATTGGGTGGGGTAAAGTTGACAAAGAATCGTGCCCACTGTGTGGTAAGGTAGATAAGAACTTGCACTGTATATTAGAACGTACAGAAGTCGAAGAATGGAGAGAGGAAATGTGGAACCAGAAACGGGATAATTTGCAGGCAGAAATTCTGGCATTAAATAGTTTTGGGAATGCAGAAAAGAATTTTTGAATCAGTTTGGAAATTATGTAGGGAAAATAAGAGAAAAGTGGTGGAGGAAAGGGATCAAGGCAAAGAAAGAAGGTAATAAAATAACAATTAGGGAAGATGATAACCTTTGCAAGATCCATGTACACAACAAACGGGATGTTTGTTGTATAGAATCCTGAATTAACAAGCACTCAAGGATCAAGAAAATGTTGTAAAACTGTAATTGTAAATGTGTTGAAATAATAGTAAATACTCATTGATTCAATAAGAAAATGAAAATAACAAATACTGGGAGGTCAGAGAAGAATTGAAGAATAAAAGTTAAGATCCATATATAGAAATAGGTGAGTAGATTAAAATATATTTATTATAATACTACACGTTGTTGGACTTCATATATCTTAAATAAGTTCAGAATAACGGCACAACTTACAAATATATTGCCCAACTTAATGAGCACCAAAAATAATTTTGAGTACCAATATGTTAAATAGATTTGCCATATTCTGTTCATTCTATCTGTACATATTTTATATATAAGTACAAAAAAATAACAAGTAGGCACAAACGATTTATAGCTACAACAGTTATGAACACAAGAATTGATCTTCCTTGGCATGTAATAACCTAATTTTCCTCTAGATATAAAACTATTATAATTGTTTTACAATTAACTATGATGTTGGAACACGCCTCCTAGTGGTGAAGTTATGTAAAATGTCCACTTGGTAAATATTAAAAAAATTATCCATACATTTATAACATTTATAGATATTATGCCTATATTACTACCTAATTATCAAGTGCAGCGGAACGGCAAGACTGCGTTCTCGCTTGGAGGGTCTGTCAATGTATTAAAATTGCAATGGTTTATGTTCGTATGAAATTGAAAATAAAAAGAAAAGAAAAACTGAAATGTTAAGTATATAGTTTACTATTTAATATCTAATTTAGTATCTAGTATACGTGCTAATGGATGCATTTAATTTATCAAATGATACCGTGAGTTTTTCCATAAAAATCCAGCTGTCGTTTCTTAGCTTTTATACGAGGAAAAACTTGCATTAATTTCCACGTCCTATACATCAGCCTACTCTGTAAATATAGTCACGTTTGCTGAGGGTATATCGTGCATTTAAAACGATAATGATTTCATAATCTCAATGCACAATATCTGTTCAAAAATATAAAACATTTTCACAAACAAAATTGGCATGTTTTCTTTCTATGGCATTGAAAACAAACCTTAATTTCCCAAAAACCATTATTAAAAGGCGAGTTACACTACTTTTCCTCCGAGAGACTGGTGCACACAAATGTTTGGTTTTAGGTGCATGAATTCCTCACTGACTTAAATATAGAAATAAACAACACAATGAAATTGGCGGATGAGATTTACTATAAGCCCAACCCAAGTGAAGTACGGGTTTTGCGATAAATTAAGTCAGTGTTCTGGAAAGCTCCGAGGAGAGGAGATCGATTGGCTCCCTCTCTACCCCAGTATAATATCTCGCCTCCAGCAACAGGCTCACGAAAAGATGTAATTGGGTTATAGGTACTAACAAGTATAATACATACATGGGCAAGTATAGGCTGCAACTAAAATACCTACACAAAGCTTGGGATGATGCATAGCCAAACAGGATGTCTATAAACGTATGTCCAAAATGCCTAGTTCACTGGTTACACCTAAGTATGGGTTCCTTCGGAAGGGAAGTAAAGCCGTGGGTCCCGTGTCGTACATTTACGGCACGAAAAAGAACCTCAAGCCTGAAAGAGAGGCCTCTGAGCAAAATTTGTCGGCCGTTTCACCCCTGAATAGAATGGGACGCTAATGATCTGAGATGTTAAAGAGCGTCCGTAAATAAATCAATCAAAAAAAATTGGTTACACCGAATGTTTACATATAGCAGTTGAGTTTCGAAGGATATACAACAATACAGTAATTAAATTAATTAACTATGATAGAAACGCGATTCAAGGGAAATTATCCACATCTGTAGTAGTGTTTGTTACTAAGGAACATCTCGTTTACATTCTTGGTTAGTTTGTTTTGTGCTTTCGGCTTGTGCTGACAAAACAAACAATGAATTAATATTTTGCTGACGAACTACCGGCAAAAGATTTCTCGTGAAAGACAATTATCAGGAACAGAAATGGAAGTACAATAGTCTCTCAACAACGTAGGTAGCACCCAATGAAATATTCAGAATTTCTAAAAGTGTTCTTAATGTTATTCGACGATCGTCTCTTATAGTGACAGTAGCAGTGTTAATGTTTTCTTTCTTTAGAGTGCCTTCGTTTGAAATTGATTGCCTCCTCTATTTAAACATTTTAGACCATCTTTGCACTGTGATATAGAGAAGAACAACTTCTCCGTTGCATAGACCTCAGCTAAAGGTCTATGCAATGGAAAGAAAGCAAAATTTCAGAGCAGCATATTGATCATCGTGTGCACTTTCATTTTGCTATAGGCAGAACTGAATATGTCTCAACTTGCACATCTCTCACAGGCGGGAACCGGAAGTGACAACAATGAAACAAGTATCATGTGCACATTACGCATTAAGCTAACAAAATAATGTTAATGTAACTTTTAGCGCAAGAGAGTGTGCTGTAAAACATCATGATTATACTTTATTAAACAGCCCTCTACAAAATAAACGCAATAACAAGTGGATTCTCTTTCAAATTTAAGTGTTATAACGTAGGGGTGCCATTTGAAAAATTCACATGTAGGATGATTTGGGGTAGAAGTGAAACCTAAAATGTAACAACATTGATTTTAAACTTCCCCTTCAATATCTAAATTGACGAGTTTTTTTTAAATTAATTTATTTTAAAAGATGATTATTCTGACTGGCAAGTTTTGAAATTGATTCACTTAAATTTGTGTAATTATTCAGAATTCACTTCCGAGGTTGATACAGTTGTTTTAGTCACACTGTATAACTGTGACTAAGTAAGCATTAGAGAATCACAATAAGAATGATATATTGAACGTTTTGTTACGTTTGTGCCTTAATATTTACTTTATTAGCTACAAAAAGAATGGTAGAAGGAAGAATTGTTCAGTATATGCTATCGATAATAAGAGGATTTCCTTACCAAATAATTAATTGATCTACCTATTGCAATACTTGAAAATGATGCATATTCTCTAAAATAAGGTGCAGCATTCAAAAGACCGACACGGGTGGCCGAGATCGTGAGCGGGAGATCTAGGGTTCGATTGCCGCTAGAAAGTTCCTCCCTGACTAAGGTCTTTCCCACGTTTTCCTCAGTTCTCATAAATGGCAAATGCCGGGAGGTACCCTAAACTTAGGTCTGGAACCTAAATGAACGATGTTCTAAACACTTCGGAGTGGTGGGAGTGATCAATATGAGCATTTTCATATTGAAACTGCGGAAAATTTCCGTTTGGAAGTTACCAGCCTTGATGTCAGCTAACTGATCAAAATAACAATGATGTTATATTTATGTAATTTAATTATCCATTTTAATATCTAAATAAATTGTTTAATTCAACTTATATTTAAAATGTCTTCAATCAATTACATAGTTGACATGACTTTGCATCGGTTTAAAGATTGTTGACGGTGACAATCATTATTATTATAAGGCCCTCTTACGATTCGATCTCAGATTCGCAATCAAGATCACTGTGATAACTTCAGAAGAAAAACTAAATGTAAATAACACAGGTCAACAAAGAGGCAAATACACTGAATCTCCTTTTCCATTCCTATCGCTCAAAAAAAATCGAGGAAATACTGAACTTGATGAGAAAAGTGTGCTGGTGCACCGTCTTATTGCTACCACATACCGGGCGAACATATGTACTTTTATAACGGAATGTCTTGCATCAGTTTAGGTTACAATTATCACTTTAGAATGTATTTATGTATTTTTATTTTTGTTTATACATGCATTTGCTAATATGTAAGAAAGGTACCTGACTAGAGGCATAAAGGTTAGTACGAAAGGAGACATTCTGTGCCGCCTTCATGTATGAACGTTTCCATACTAATAACCTCTATTAGCCTTAGAAATGTGCAACATAGTGTCGAATACACTTGTTATTGTGTAATATATCGGAAGTTACATTATATTATAACATTTTTCTTATATTTGTAGCCATGTTTAATGCATAAAATAAATAAATTAACAAATAAGAGCAATTAAATTAAGGAAACGTATTTAAAGTTCCAAAAATTAGAAATAAACCTAACTTGTATACGTTTTTTATCCCACACTGCCCTCTCTCCTTCTCTGGTGCTTTGGACGTTGGGCATAATTGTAACTTATGGTCAGCAGAACTAATGAGCATGAATCATTCTGGAAGTAAGTGATTGATCCATTCATATTGTATCAAGACATGATGAACTACTGGCCCATTAGAGAACCAAAACCACATTTTTCTATTGCTTTGACGTTCGATTTTTGACTAATGAAACTCTGTAAAGCAATAATAGTGACTTTGGTGGAGATACTGCCATGTGATTAGAATGACAGTTCAGGACAAAGTGATATATCATGGTCTATGCACGCAGGTTCTGCATTGAATTTCCATATTGTAGTTTGCTGTCCGCATTAATGGTGTATCAGTAACGAACGTTTTACACAATAATGCTCTGCATAGAATACATTCATTATGCGCCGCCCATTGCGCTCTTCCGATGATATTCGGAAAGTTTTTGCTATTTTATTGCAACTATACAAAATGTGTATGTATACACACAAGCTCTGTACTTAGGAATACTGCATATTCTAGAATTTTCCAGTATATGCATTTTCTGGCCTTAAAAACGTTTTATAAAATAATTACATTTGAACTTTTACCATTATATTTCGATAAATGTTAAGATTATTAAATATTTTATTTTATTAAATTAAATATTAGCTTTTTATTGTTGTTTAAAAAGGTATTTTCACCAAGACATATTAATGAAATAAAAATGTGCTAATCAAACGCTAAAATAATTTTACTAAAGTATTAAAAATAAACCAAACCTGTTTATAGTTTTAAACAATGCCTTTTATTTCATTTCATTCAAATCTGTTCACTATTTGTGCATTCACTCTAAGCTCACATGTACTTTGATATTTTGCTAAAGTATCCTAAACAGCATTAATTGGTTGGCTATAGTGATCTAATGGTAACTATACTTGCTTCGTAGACCCAAGGTCGCGGGTTCAAACCTAGTCAGTGTCGATGAATTCTAAGAGAGTAAAAGTATGACTTCTTTCCAAAAGGAAGTAAAGCCATTGGTTCCCTGTCGTAAATTTACAGCACATACAAGGACTTCAAGCTCAAAAGAAGGGGCTCTCTGAACCCTAAACTAAATGGGAGGCTAAGGACCAGCTTCCTTCAATAAACCAAATAAACAATATATAAACAGCATTAATGAAAACTGTTGCTATAATTTTATAATTACAATTAAATCTTAATTTTTGTAACATGGTTGATTGTCATGAAATTAGAATAATAATATTTAAAAGAATTATTACTAACTTTTTTGCGCTAAATAATTATTTATTTAATCCTTTGAGAGAGCCTACCTACAAGTTAATAAAATGTATTCGTAATTTATGTTAAGCTTTAATAATCCAATGTAAAGCAAATAGACTTTGAATTAATATATAAGTATTGAATCAATTTGTATGTAATAAAATAAAATAACTTCCTTAATATCATAAATAACGTTTATTGTTTTAAATTTATTTAAAATCTTTATCACTGCTTAATTATATTTTTCCTCCCATACGTTCGCCCACATATGTTTAAAAAAGATAAAATAAAAACAAGTATCTAATATAATGCATTTAAATAATGCATACAATTAAAATTATTCTTACAGGGAATGAGGATATCTCTTGACAAAAAGCCTTAAATGTAAATGTTATATGTTTTTTCTTGTTTTACAGTTCCATAATGTTGTTTCCTAATAAGCATATGCTGGCATATTCTAGAATTTGACCGCCACGGGTGGCCGAGGTCGTTAAGACGCGGACACGTGAGCGGGGAGGGGGGGTGTCCTCCTCCCTGACTGAGGATTTTTTTTTTCAGGTTTTCCTCAGATCTCATAACTTAGGGCTGGAACGCATTCTTCATTAAAAACCTCCTTTTCCAATATATAATATCATCAGTGTCCTCCGCCTGTGGTGCCTCAGTAGTAAAAACGAGCGTTAAACACTATTAACAAAATTCTAGAATTTACAACAATAATATTAATACCTATTTAATTTCTAAGAATTACTTGTATTGTGTAAAACTTACTTATTTTCATTCGATATAGTGTTTGAAGCTTTAATTTGTTATTTTAGTGCAATTGGTATTTTTAAAATGTATTTATTTCAATATAAAAAATCAGCAATCTATACAGATGCACATAACAATTGAGGTTGTCGAGGGTCGATTGTAGAGTAGTGTGGGTTGATGACGTAGAAGCTTCACGTCGACCGCCAACGCTTAGTCTCACGAGTCGTTCCCAGATTTTCGTTGAGGGGGCTCAACGGGGATAAGATGGGAATTAACAGCAGGAATAGAATATTCCACACGACATATGGTGAAACTGCGGTTTATTAATTGTTGGATCATTTAATAGTCGAATGGTGAACCTCGCCGCAAGTACTAAACTTGAAAATTGGTGCTTTTGCCACAGCTTGGCTAAAACTTCCCCGCAATCTCAGTCGAACTACGCACCTAGAAGCGGAGAAATAAGACGAATACTAGTATAATTGTCGTGTCAAACGGGGCGAAGGCTCGTTTATATAGGCAATACCAGTGACGCTTCCCATGTCACTTTTTGGCGCCGTTTTCATAAAACCGTCAGCCTTTCTAAGATCTTTCTAACATCTTATTCGCTAGAAATATTTATTGAAATTACGAGCCGGACAATAGGCTTGACCTCTGAGGTTTAAAGATGTGACTGCAACACAGGACGATGTCCTCAGCGGGCTAGCGGTTCAAATTCTCGCGAAGATTTGGTTCACAGGGCCAGGGAAGGTTCTATCCTTTTAAGAAGTCTTTTGTCTGTGGCTTTGGAAGGCGAACCTTTTGCCTATTGTTGTGTCATTTATGACTGCGTTTCCGCAGAGCGACTGCCTAAGGACGGTTCACCATACTACTTTCCAACTACAATTTCTGTACCTTCCTTACATAGTAAATACATTGAGAGAATAATTACATTAAGATTATATTGATGGAGTTTGATTACACAATCTTAGGGATATTTATATTAATAATTAAAATATTCATGTCACTAATTATATTAATAAGATGTTATTTCTCGTTTGTAATAAATAAAAATATACAAAAGACAAACAAATATTATACATAATGAATATATTGGGGTAGTAGCTATGGGTGGTTACACAATTAATAATAAAAATGGGTCACATACGGATGAAAGTAAGTAAAATAAAATATTTAGCAAAAGATATTTGATAGTTTTAAAATAAAAACAGTTTGGCCTTGTAAGAGTAGAAAATTTCTAACCTTAATGCTTTAGATACGTTGATAGTTTATACTCTTGTTTTTGCACGACGCAACGGCGTTTAATTCCCTCTTCAAAAGCTATTTAATCGCAATGGGCCATGTTTTTTTTTATACTGGTACAAAACAAAAGTGTTGTTGCTGAAATTTTAGACATATAAAAACCGATAATAGTTTTTGCACTAGAAGTTAAGAAAGCATGTATTGTACACGAATATATACTATCTTTTTTAGTATAAGGATGTTTCAAAATGATCTGTGGAGTAGTATAAATAGTGCATGCATGTTTCTTTAACATGTCACATCTTCCTTCTAAGATAAAATGCTCTTAATAGCAAAAGTTTCGATTTTTCTGTGTTTAAGCTTCCTACATCGTACACTACTGAGTCCTGCTAACATCTGCACCCGTTTTGTATACTCATAAGAACAATAGAAGTCAAAATGAATTCTTTTATGTCACATTACAATTTCAAATATGGTTTTCAACCTTTTTCTCACACATTAAGAAAAAAATAGTTATTTATTTTAGAGGTGTGTGATTTACTTAAAGTTTGGAATTATTCAATAGTATCTGGTTTGTTATGTCGCTTTGTTTACTTTACTGTTATTATTATATGTTCTTGTGTTTACGGAGGATTATGGTTTAGTGTTATAGATAAATGTTTACTTTGGGAAATAGTAAAACAATGCATTCAGTATCTAGCCACTGGCGTAAGCCTAAAAGTCGAAGCTGACGAAGTATTGAAAATGTGTGCAAGAGGTACTTTGCCAGTTTTTCATTTCATCTCATGTATCATCAGTGTCCATCGCCCGTGATGCCCTAGTAGTTAAAACGGGCGTTAAACACTATCAAAGGATGTATACAAAACTGCTGATAGGAAAAATACTGTGAAGAATGAGGAGTAAAAATACAACAAAGAAGAGATCATGTAAAACAGAAGAGAGAAAGTATGTACAGTGTTTTGATAAAGATTTTTCAGACCCAAAGCTATTTAATATTCTATAAGCTCTCCTTGGTAATCAGTTTTGGTTTCACTGTCTTAAAATATATATATATATATATATATATATATATATATATATATATATTCTACAGTGTAGTATTTTTAATACGAGTATTTGATATTCATTTTCATATAATTATATTACAAGTTTACACGGATATTTAGAATCATACACTAAATATTATAAAACATTAAAATAAAGGCATGTAAAACACTTTAAGTATATTACAAATGTAAAATTTATAAAACTAATTCCAATAATTATTGATGGACCCTTTAACATGAAAATGTTCAACTACAAATCCGGGGGGAAAATAAAGTGCAAGGAACATTGGAAATGTTGAAATTAATTATACAAAGAATTCAATAAAATGTATCTAACGTCAACCAAAAGTTTTTAAATTTTATTTTAACAATTTTATGGAAAATTCAAATAGTAATGTAAAGTTTAAAAACCCATTATGGTGTCTCACAACAAATGGAGAGTAAAGAATATGCTTTAATGTCATTATAACAGTCTACTGAACGCTTCCATATAAATTAGAGTTGAAAGTAAATGCGAACTAAATAAATCAACTCTAGAATCAAAGTGCACAGGTGAAAGTCGGATTTAGGCACGTTAGATTACTATGAGATATGATAAGGGATGTTTCTCCACTAATTCTCACTTTTTTGATTGCTTAATGAGCCTGGGATTCACTCAGTTTCTAACCTAAAAGTATACACTCAGCTCAAGACCGCTTCTCTGCCATCTGTTAACCAAGAAGCGAAACACATGTATGTTTGTCCTTTTTTTTTTTCCTGGCCTATAATGTTTATATATTGTTATAAACTTATAATTATAGTACGCATTTATAACAAAGTTCCCTTTTTTAATTGGAGAACGTCAGAAAAGATCTATGTGTACAGAATAATATTGTAAACTATCAAATATTGTGAGAAAATTTTATTTCTGCCTCTTTTGTACCTTGCTGCCTATTTTGTACTATTCTGCCCATTTCTGCCTCTTTTTTTTTTTTTTTTTTGATAGATTTCTTATTTTTAGAGGGGTTTTTTTTTGTTATAGTTATTTCTTCATAAGAAGTTATTGTTTGTTCCTAAGAAACTATTATAAAGAATGTTTTGAGGCGTATTTCATTTTATTAAGCATATACTCTATGGCTGCCAATGGAAGACCTGCATAAATTTTTAGTCCGGTAAGTCGCCATAGTAGCTTCGTTTCCATTGTGTGCGAGCGAACGGCGTTCGTTTGTGAACTCTGATCTCAGTTTGATTTTTACAGCGGGGCACGGTTCCAATTACAAAGAGTTAAAACAGCTACATTGACGCGAAAAGGAATATATTTTAGATGCCAGTCTCCCGTAATGAAAATTGGACTACTGTACCTGATTTTTCACTGAGATGCCAGCTTAAACTTTCTTTCCTAAGAAATTCCAGCAACGTCTTACGTTAGACTCAACAAGGTCGGATATTCTTTCACAGTCTGCATACTGTTAATACAAACATATTAAGGAGGAAAGTCAGCTGTTTAGCAGATGTTTTGCATATTTTTGTGGTTTTTTCTTTACAGATTATATTGTTTAAATTGTTTTCTTAGGGTAAACATCAGGTAAATGAACAAATTAAAAGTATTCTTTTTGCATATTTAATGACCATTGCGATTAAATAAAATTTTAGTTACCAGTAATGACTGTAACTAAAAATTACTCCCTATACGACGTATTTTAAATATCTTTTTACCTACCATTTTTTCACTTTTTAATGCTTGGATATCCGGTCTTTACTTGCTACACTTGCCGCAGTAGGATAATAAAATGGTACAATTTCAATGAAATTAAGGAAACTATATTTCTTTTCCGAATTTTGGTATTACTATTGTGTAACTTGAAACCAGAAGAAAGATTTTTTTTAATAGTGTTTAACGCCCATTTTTAGTACTGAGGCACCACAGGCGGTGAGCACTGACTATACAAGAAATGAAATGATATATTGGGAAAGAATTTTTTTTGTTTATTAAGAAAGGAAACGATCCAGGCCTAAGTTTAGAGTCCCTCCCCAGCATTTGCCAGTTATGAAGACTGAGGAAAACCTGGGAAAACCTCAGTCAGGGAGGACGGTCCTGGCGGGATTCGAACCCCAGACTTCCCCCTCACGAGTCAGCGCCTTAACGACCTCGGCCACCCATGGCGGTCACAATAAAAAACATCTCGTTTGTGTGTATGGAAAAATATACGATTTGTCAATCAGTTTACAAATACTTGTTTTTATTTTAACTTTGGAATTCCAATAAAGGTTCAACTTATATTAACTAAGGTCAGAACTTTTTCCCCCCATTGTTTAACAATGCAGTTAATACTAACATTAGGAAGGGGGTATAATAATGCTAAGGATATCTTTAGCACTTCTCTATAATCAATTATGGATTTATAGTTGTATTACATAAGGTACGTTTTTTTAATTGTAAGAGATTGTAAAACTTCTATACATGATATTCTCATGATATTCTTGCGTTTTTCTCATTTCAGATGCCCCGCAAAGGTTCAAATAATGAATCTTATTTGAAGTATTCTTTATTAAACATAGAGAAGGGTGTCAAAGTGGTTTGATTAAAACTCATAGGCACTGAAACAAAACCTACCAACTACCAAAAAATAAAGAAAATTTGAAATCCAGAACACTCAAACAGATTATTCAACCACTATAGAAACAGCACTCCAGAAGTTATAGCTCTGTATCGACTATTAATATTGCGAAAATGCAATTTTTCCATGACAGGAAAAAAAGAAAAGGAAAAAAAAAACAGATCAAGAAAGGTTTCGTTTTCACCCGATACTATCTTGAAACTCAAAAATCAAGAAGACTGTCTTCAAGAAATAAAATAAATTCGAACTCCTAAACAGAGCAATTTCTCAATTGAAATTAAATAAAATGCCTGTTCTTTCCAGAATATTTGACCAATATTTTGAGGCAATTTTAGTGTCTGGGTTGTGCTATATATATAACATTTATAAAGATACTACAGCGTCTGTTTAATAGCAAAACATTTTAGAAAGCAAACGTACTAATGCTTTTTATATGTTTATCCTTGTAATTTTAATTTAAGAAAAATATTCAAGTTATTCAAGAGAGATCACACACAAAGATATCGGTCCTCAATTCAGAACATAACCTATAAAGGATTCTATTATTATTATTATTATTATTATTATTATTATTATATCACATCCGCAAATATTTCTTTGAAGTAAATTTTATAATTTCTATAATGTAATCCCTTTCTTTTATACAACTTATTTGAAAATGTATTACAAGCATGTTCATCAATTTTAAACTTCAACAATATTCTACTGTTTGGGCGCTGCTTATTGCTGACATCACCTTGCCTTAGAAAATGGGATCCAAACAAATGGGAGATACAATACTATAAAAAGGAAATAAAGAATTGCACACTTTTAAAAATCTTTATTTATTATACTCGTAATTTATGTATTAGTTTTACCTGCATTAGCTACAAGTTAAGGTTAAATGTAGGTTTTCATTACTTCCATATATATACCTTTAGACACTTCAAAATGCCATACCATTATATGAGTTATTAAAATTAAAATGTGGTACCTAATGTTTAAAATCTATTTCATTATAAATTAATAAGTATTTCCACGTGTTATAAAAGTTTGAAATTATTAATTCTCAAAATATTCATTGTTAGATTTGCATTAAAAGGCATATACAAAATTATTCCCAAGATTTTCAACTTTTCTGAATCACAGTTGCAATCATAATATGCGTTTTTACGTTTTATTTTTAGCAATACCTTTGCTGCTATGGTTACATTTAAATCTACTCATTACTTCTTTATATTATGCTTAATATTTAATTTTGCAATTTCGTATTTGATGACACTCTCCGCCTCTTAATATTCTACTAATATTAATTCCTTTATTTTCAGCAAATGTGCTATAACCTATAGTTTCCATTATTCGCGTGTATATATTTCATTTTTTCTCCACGGCTCTGTGCATCACCTTCATAAGTTCCTCCACTATTTTTCACAACTGCCAACCGTTATATAAATTTACTACATAAATTTGGTGCAACGGTAATGAATTCTGTGAAAATATATGTAAAAGTACCGTTAAATCCTACCATTTGTCACATTAAACGTAAAATAGGGGCTGCATTTCAATATTATTATGGATTAATCTTTAACCCTTTGGTTAGATTTAATTTAACTAGCATATGTGTAATATTGAATGTTACACAGTCTTAAGTTAGGTTAGATTAGGTGGATTAAGAAATTAGCCTTAAGTCAGCTTTACCTCTTAATCCTCTTTCTTTGCGTTGCTGTCTAGTGTTTTTCTTGATATTTGTAGTGACCGTGTCGTCAACACCTTCACCATCACGTTTTTCTTCTTGGTTCAATTTCTGCTATAGAAGTCTACGCACCTTTCATGAGCAGCGATATTCAAAGTGTTCAATTCATCTCCACCTGCCTATTACTACTCTTTATTGTAACTTTTTCTAACATTTTGCCAAATTCTCCTCTTTTCTCTCTCGTTGAGCAAAATCGGAACATATATAGAGGATTCCAAAAATTGTATACACACTTCAAGCAAAGAAAAGACTGTGTTAAAATAACAAAACTGAATTCTCACAAACAGAAAAGGATGAGCACCAAGCATTTTAGACTTTTACAGCTACAACAGTTGCTCAAAACGCCCACCATCGGCGTCGATACACTTATGAGTACGTTGAACTACTGATTGAACAACGTTTGCGAAAGTGTCCTCAGCAATTGCAGCAGATGCCGTTTTAATTTCTTCCTCAAGTGCTGTCCGTGTAGCTGGTTTTCTACGGTATACCATAGGTAGAAGTCTAACGGCGGTTCTGTTCTGTACATACGTCTCTTGCCTTTGAACTTCAACAACATTCTCGGTTTTCCAGTACCACTTCAGCTGTTTAAACGATAATCTTGGCTCCATTTTGTTGTAGCAACGCTAGCATAATGTAATGTGAGTCACATCCGTTTATAGAACATTATACGATAATCTTGGCTTCATTTGTTCATTGTTGATTTATTTGTCAAGTAGCAAAGCTATCATAATGTATGTCAGTCATGTATGTGGGTTAGATTTACAGAACATCATACTACCCATTTCTGTTGTTTTTTTGGTGTAACTTTGAAATACATTAAATAGATATTTACTGTGAAAGTATGTATACATTTTTGGCACCATTTGTACATTCAAAAACGATTTTGTAATGCGTGTTTTCACTTTTAAAATCAGCTGCAATTGACAAATAAATCATTAGTTTCTGTTTACAATAGATGTACTACACTAGTAGACTGAAGCAAACTCAACGATAGCTCGAAATTTGAAAATAATAAAATGATGATTAATATCTTACAAATTTGTCAAATAAGAAAAGTGGTGTGAATGGAGTTTATTTAAAGGTTCAACTTTGATTACGTGCTAAAATGTTTCAATGCATAACTCAGGCAATAGGTATTGAAAAAAGTATTTCGCTGACATGAAGTTAAAAGTTATAACATGCAAAATATATAAACATGTATATCCTTTATCCCTGAAGGTGCACGGAGCAACGTGATTACTTAAGTCTTGATAAAATGTTTAAATTTTGCTGAGACGCTGTGGAAAGATACAAGTCCCTGGACTAAATGACAATGGTCTCATTACAAGTTACCACTCCCTTGGGAGTATTCTAAATAGAAACTGAAACACAATCTCTGGAAGTATGTTCTACTCTCATCCCCAGAAGGCAGCAAATGCGCGGTTCTTGGCGCTAGGGTTTGGAATATAAAAGGGCACTTGGAATGGGGCAGCCTGTGGAGGGAAGAGCTAACGGATCACGAAAGTTTGTGAAATGCTAATTAAAGGGGGTTAGGGAGAGGGGTGCCGTTGCCTTGGTTTAGTAGTACGAAGGGTTTACGGTGAAGAAGTATCAGATTCCTTTCTTCGAGATAGACGCCAAAACGTTAATTAATTACATTAATTAGCTTCCCTTCCTATTCGTCTCATGAACGCGCTAGGAGTAGACTTCGGTAGAGAAATTTAATGCGATCAGCATGATAAATTATGCCTTTTCTGATGGTGAGCTATATTTGATTCATGCATTAATTTCACGCCTCATTCCATTCGTGAATAACTGGTTATGTCGAATATTCACAAAATTCTTCCTTGCACTATTAAGATCCACAACGTTATTATTCTCGACGTTCTCTTTATATCTCCATGTGATTTCACTAAATAATATGGTATTTTAATACGATTCTAAAAAAATGGACAATTAAATCGTTTCACAATGCAAGAAATGCCTATTAAATTATTTGCGTTTCTTATCGTTTATCAATGATGAATAATATAGTAATATACTTACTTAAAATGATGTCTCAAACTGCCGCATGTGGTGTAAATATAATTCGTCTCGATTTAATTTCTTGCTTAGAATAAGACCTGAAGAAGCACGACGATTGCTAAACGTGAGCAAGAAATTTTATTGCTAAGACGTAGAGAACCCAAAAGGTCGAAACAATTACCTATCTAAAAAAAAACTAGTGAATACAAGTTAATTCTGATCTGAAAGATCCGGCTGTTTCCTCCTAAGAACTTTCCCTGGTTACCTGTGTTTGAAATGAGGTGTAAGGGAACTACCTGTTCCGGTTTCGAAAGTCGAAGTGAAGAATGGCGAGATGCCGTTGCGCTAACTGGTAACCCCTCGGTGACGTGCTCCTTGGCCCTCACAGGCTGCTGTGCAAGGAAGTATTGTTACTAACGATACATGAAGATATGTTTGCGATCTACAGTAACACATTTATAAGGGTTTTAACTTATAAAAACTATGCCTGCATCCGCGCTGAACGTCTATGTGATGGCCTCTAGCGTGAGCTATTGCTCTCCAAAATAATTTTTCAGTTTAGCAAAATTGAAAAAGACAAATTTGAATAACATACTTTTAATAACATTGGGTACAGAATAATTATAATGAATAATTGGATTTAATAAACGTTTAGCAAAGGACTTGTACAGACTACTCAAATTAACAAAGCATTTCTTAATTTCAAATATAACAGACAATTGTGGATTACGGTACAATATAACAAAGCTGATTGATATATATATATATATATATATATATATATATATATATATATATAAATGGAAAGACATTTACTCTGGTAAGAAAATAGTCCCGGTGTCATGAATTAAATTTATCACCAACGGAACGGTGGCTCGGCAAGTCTTTAATCCTGTAGTCAAAAACGATATTCATACTTTCAGAGCAGATAATCAACTCCTCGTTGTCAACAGAAAGGGGAGGCAAGGCAATAGGGAAGAACTAATGACATCACTTGTTCTAACCAATGAGTAATAAATACAGTTTTCAAGAAATTCTATACGCTGTTCCTCTTTCAGTAAATAAAACAAAATGCATTCCTTCACGCACTGTTGCTGATGATCATTGATTTTGGCAATAGTTTACTCACCACTTAGTGCACTCTAGTTAAATATCACCGCAGCACACATTACTTCAGTGAAGCTGGCATTCCACGCGAGCTACTATGTTGAAACAATTGATGTCCGTGAGGCATAAGTACGCATGTTTCCTATCGTCATTGTGTAAGATTCCTTTAGAAAACCTCGGGTCCTCAACCCCTTTCGATGATCTTTTTCGGGAGTGAGGAGTGAAGTTGTAAAACCATTAGCAGCCATCTGGCAGTGGTCAGTGGCGTTCAAGCTGAGAATGAGCAAGTATGTGTCCTGTTTTTCCAAGTTAACCAAATGATTTTGTAGTTGGTTCGCTTTGCCTAGTAATAAACATTGAGTTCTTTGTTTTAATTGTGTTAAAATTCACCACAGGAATCTGACAGGATGGAGATTGTTGTTAAGGTACACAAGTTTAATGCTGAGGAATACGAGGCAATGAAATCCGGAAAGTGGACAATATTTCTGCCGAGTGTTATTAAAAGAACGACTGCAGCTATAGGCATGCATTCTTGCAGTGTAAGGAGAACTTTAAAACAGCAAAAGGAACGTCGTTAGGGGGTTTTGAGACAAGGAGAAAACGCCCAAACGGATCCCTAAGGTCACTGCAACAGACTCCTGCATTGCCGCTGTAAGAAAAACAATTTATTCCTTGTACTGAACAGATATTTTTGTTAAGTTTAAAAGATATCGATACCGATTCCAGAAAAGAGGGTCTAAAGAGAGGGAAGCGTTTGCAGCCTAAGAAAACTTCTGAAAAAAGTTTATTATAGGTCCATCAAAAATTCTCAGGAAAGGTCGGGGATATTTTTAAAATTTAAATTCTTAAGAAAAATTAAAGGATTAAAAGCTGAAATTCGCTCAATAATTTATCACGAAGAAACCGGGATTAACGTGAACCAAATTAAAAAAAAATATAAATGCGAAAACTACGAAATTACTTCTCTCTTTAAACTTTCAATTGGAATAAGAGAGCGACATTCCGTATGTTCAAATAGTTTCATTCCAACGCAATTCTAATCTTCAAATTCCAATCAACAAGAGATTTGTTATTAGTAGTATATTATAAATTGGTTCAGCTGTTAGCCAACAATGTTATTATGAACAAGGGATAACCTTCTTCAACACGCATTTCGAAAGTGCTGTCATGTTCCTTAACAACATAATCCTTTATTCACTTTTCTCAAGCCTCTTTTATACAAAATAATAAAACGAAGAAAGATCCTCGAAACTTGAAAAATTGAAAACATAGCGAAAATGCATGGTCAAAATCCACCATCATTAGAAATGTTATGGATACAAATAAAGAATGATATCCTAAAGTATAACATAACATTAACAACAAGATCTCCGAGTATTGTTTGAAAGGGCTCATAATAAAATAACCGAAAAATGCACGTGCATTTTGTAGGAAGGATGAAATATGAGATCAATTTAAAAAAAAGTATCAAGTCGGACAATAGGCATCAAGACCAATTTCCGGTGGAGGACTTAGAGTTGGTAGAAAAGAAAACCGCCAATGGAAAGAGCTTGCTTTACAATGTGGGATACTGGGTATCTTTTGAACCTGCCAATTTATAACTCAATCTTACTCGTTTGTTTCTGAAATTGTTTTATTTATGGCATATTAAATGTGCTATATTTACTCCAATTATAAACATTTTATGAATAACCTATGTAGAGAGTTGAGTTTTGCTTTGCTTTTGTGAATTAGAACGCGAACCACGTTTTATTTCCATTTACTCCTCTGGTACAGAAGCTATAAGGCTCAATGAACTAATAAAAATTAATTCATACACATGCTTCTGTTTAAGTTGCAACCTAAAATTAGGTAAACACGGTGTAGAAAAGTGGCGTATCGGAGAAAAAGGAGGGGAAAAGGGAGGATTATGTAGCGTGATAAATAATAATAAGTAAATAAGTTAAAGTAGCTTTAACCGTCCTAAGGGCTATGGCCTCCTGACAACTCAGGGACTGAGCTCAATATTGACTCACTGGGTGAGCTATTCCTAAGATAAGTTCATAACCTACAAGAGTTCATATTATGATTCACTTCACATAGTTCAATGTTACGAACTTCCCAAGATGCACTGCTCCATCACCACTCTTGAATCCTGTTACATTAATTATTGAAAAGGAACCTTTCAAGGTTTTTCCACTCTCGTCTGTCCTTTGCTCCCCTCATCCACTGCACCCGGCCCTCCGTCGGAAGGAATCTGCCTGGAGGATCTTTTGTCGTCCCACACTCTCTCTTCCGATTCTGGGTCTCAAGTTGTTATTCTGTGTGTCCATCTCCTGTGGTCCAGCCCTGCCACGTGTCCTCCCCATTTCCATTTTAGTCTTTCAGCGCCTTTCGTGTCGGTTCTGCTTCACAGCTCCTCATTCCTGATTCTGTCTTTCAAGGAGACTTGGAGTATCTTGCGCTCCATCCTGCCTTGACGCGACTGGATCATTTGTTTCTGCTTTGAAGTTAATGCCCATGAAGTATACATTTCTCTAGGATTTCTGCTTCAAATTATGTCCGAAATTTGTATTGGAATATGAACATCAGAGACCAGACTTTTTGCAATGCCAGTTTCTTTCTCAATGTTGTTACCAAATGACAGTTTCTGGCCCAGGTATGTGTGTATTCCTGCACATATTTCAATGTCTCGCTTTTTATGCGGAGTGTTTCTTGCGTTATATTTGTCATCAGTTTTGCTTTTGTGGTATTCATGGTCAGATTAGTTTCAATGCTGATGTTTAACAGTTCCTTTAATGTTCTAAAACGAATTCCGAGTTGGCTAATAGAATGTATCCGCAAACTTCAAATGCGTATCTACATTTATACCATTTTTGTTTTCCCGCTTTAGTTTTATGAACTGGTTTTCCAATAAGTACCTTATCACGGTTAAAAATAAAACGAGTAAAATGATTAAAAATGCAAGCATCTTACTATTTAAAAAGCTTATTTTATACAGTTCTATGAGAACTGTGAATGATCATAATTTGACAGGCATAATTTCTTCCTCTAAAATTTAATTTTTTAACATTATGTTATCTTAATGCATAATGCACATGTAGTGCTAGTTTCATTGTTGCCGTTTCCAGTTCCTGTCTGTAAGAGGTACGCAAATTGAGACATATTCAATTCCGTCTACAGCAAAATGGAGGTGATATGCGATGCACAATATGCTGCTCTGAAATTCCGCTTTCGTCTCAACATATCTTAAGTTGAGGCTTATGGAGAATTTCTTACTCCTTACAGTGCAGTTTGAATATAGTTTAAAATGTTTTAAGAGGGGAGGCAATCAATTTCGAAGCAAGCTGGACTAGGTGGTCCAGCTTATGCTCTGACAGAAGAAAACTTTAATACCACTGCTGTCATCGTGAGGGAGGAGAATAATCGAAAAACATTAGGAAAACTTTCAGAAATTCTGAAAAGTTCATTGAATGTCACACACACGTTGGTAACTGAAAAGTTGCATATGAGACGTGTTTGTGCACGGTGATTTCTAGGACTGTTGATTCTCGAACAAAAGGATGTTTCCATGCAGGTTTGCATGCAGTTGAAAGATGATGTTACAGGTAGATGGGAGTTTCTTTAAAAGAATCACTGCTGATGAAATTTGGCTAAATAATTTCGATCCTAAAAGGAAACAACAAAATTATTTGAAGAAATCTCCACTACCAACTTAAAAAAAAAGTGGAAACTATGTTGAAACTTTTCTCTAAACTAAGTTAGGCCAAAAAGTTAGGTAACTACCTCATAGGTACGCTGTGCCCACAGAACACATTACCCATTTCTACAACATTTTTCAGCGGCAATGACGCGGCCTCTGAGTATAATGCAATAGCGCCGACAAATACTCTCTTGGGTTTAGCAATATAGGAGCTGAGCACATCCACAGCTCCTTGATTTTGGCCTGATAGTTTGCATATATATATATTGATTCCAAAGCTACTCCAAAACTATGGCATATGGGGGTTTATTAATGGAAATTGCGCATTAATAATTTGCCAATAAATTGCTCTGATAAAACATTACCATTTTGTAACAGTAAAGTATTTTTGAAGTCAACAGTCGCGAGCTAGTTCCACTAGTCTGGCGTGCGTGAAACATTGAAAAGCCAAGCTCTGCATATGCGTATAGATGCATGTTTGGAGGTTCTGGTAAGGAAAATCGACTTTTAAGCGCCGAGACTGGCACAATTCACCCCTCCTATCACGGAGGGCAGCAGAGGGCAGCGGAGAAAACCGAGGCAACTTTACATTAGGTCAATCTCGGTGAGCGTATCTGCAGCCACGGCACGATTGGAACATCGTAATTCCTAACTAGTTTTAGTTCACTAATACATGAAAGTTGTGTTAGGATTAGATAAAGTCAGTACAAGTGGGATTAAAAATAATAACAAGTATTTGATTAAGAATAGTGTAGAAAATTTATGAGGTTAAAAAGAATGGTAACATTTATTCTGAGGAAAAAAAAAAAAACAAGATTACAAGTAAAGAAAAAAATACCTAGGGGAATCGAACCTAGCTGAGTAGGTTAGAGCATCATGCTAATGATGTGAAGATTCTAGATTGAATCCCCCTGTTTTTTTATTATTATTCTTTACATGTAATTTTTTCTCATAATAAATGTAATTGTTACTTTACGTTCATCCCACTGGTAAATAACTTTATCTATTTCTAACATAACTTTCATAGTTAGCAGAGTAAAACTGAAACTATGCTGATCTTGTTATGAAATAGCAAGCTCCGTCAATACACACGCTGTTTATTGTATCGCGGCTGCAGATACGTTCACCGAGATAGATAGTTTCCTTGCCGTCGGTTTTCTTCGCCGTACTCCGCTGCCCTTCGTGAAAGGCGGCGTGACTTGAGCCAGTCTATCGAGAGACATGAGCGGACAAGACGTACAACCTCTCTCCCTGGCCCTCGTAGCGGTAAACTTTGAATTTGTAATAGGAATGATATAAAGAATATACAAGGCTGCAGTAGCAGAAGATTAACTCAAAAATGGGTTCATTTAACATCTGATTTATCCTAAATTCTTTGTGGCTTAGGATTCGTGATATATTAAAGATTTGTTAAAATCAAGGTTAGCGTACGTCCCTAGGGACTAGGCATTTGCTTAGTTAATTGTAGCAAAAATAAAGAAATAAGCTGGTGCAGGAGCTGATATGATAGAGAGAATTCTGCTGAGATGAGTGTCCCATTTCCCTGAACAATTATATTCCTCTCCTAAGCAATATAACAGGCAAAGAAGTTAGTATAAATAATAAGTGCGTTTTAATACTAACTCACTTGGAGTTCCGCACAAGGGCGGCAGTGAGCAGTGGCGTATTCCAGTTGTAACGCGTACCAGGAATCAGTGGTTTATATTACGTTGAATTATGAAGGGAAGTTGGGGGTGAAATGATGATGGACAAGGACGATAAGTGAAGTGAAGTGAAGTGAAGTGAAGTGAAGTGAAGTGAAGTGAAGTGAAGTGAAGTACCCAGAGAAATTCGCAGCTTCGTCCGCAAAAATCCCCCTTACAGCCGCTGTTAAATCATATCAAGATAGAAATTCACAAGCATTTCTCCAGCTTTGATCTCTCTGTTCCTAGTCCTCGTGTGGATCTTTGGGACATCTCTGATAATTCAAACTATAGTAGAGTGATTCTTCTTCTCCAGCACTTTGCAAAAGATTAGTTGAGGTCTTCCTTGTTCTGATAGCTATGTACCGATAACAAATATCCGTGGTCTCATCAACTGTAGGCTTAAAGTAATATCTCTTTTTCTGTTCTAATATATTCCAAAAATAATATTTGCGCCTCGTCAACTCCTTTGATATGTTTCAGCAACTAATATTCTTAAGAAAGCCCTTAAATTGACTTTACTCTCTATCTCTTGTCACCGAAATATTTCTACTCAACCTCATTCAGCGTGTCAGTTCCCAGAATCTGGAACTCCCTTCCTCCTGAAGTAAGAGACTGCGAGATAATAAAGCAATTCAAACGTAGATTAAATTGCCATCTCAACTCTAAGAATCACAATTGGAGTCTCTCACTGCTGCTTCTTCTTGTTCTCCTCCTCCTTCCTTCCCCTTATACTCGAGAAAAATTAATGAAGAACTGCAATTCTAACACTATCTTCATCAACTTCTAACTATTGTAATATTTACATGCAGTATATATTTATTTTTGCTTTTTTCTATATTGTACATATATTTATATTGCACTCTGTTCGTTAGCTGTTTTTTTTTCTACGTGGTACAGTGGAAGAGAAGGCTCCATGGCTTTAACTCTTGTCAGGGTAAATAAATAAATAAATAAATAGAACGTTCCATTTTCTAACACAAAGATCTCATACACACAAATATCAAAATGTTGAACCTGTTTGTTCAGGCTATTTGAGACACATTAATTTGGGGTGAGATTCTTATGTTGAAGAAAATGTGACATGTATAAATAGAAAGAGAAATGGAGAAGTTTATGAGGTAAAATAAGAAAACACCCCTTAGAAATGCACAAATATTTTAATTTTACTTAACAAAACCAAATGTCTTGGTAGACAAAATCGGTTAAGTGGAGACATAAAGATAATAAATACTATTAGCTGTTATTTACATATTATCAATGTAACATCATTTCAAAAACTAAAATTAAGGTTCTGAATGCATTTTTAAAGTTGTTGCTCAATGAATTTCTTTAAACTTTCATATCAGAGTCAATTGGGGCCTTGTATTCTCCGATCATACTTTGCTTTCTGAGCAGACGTTCTCTTTTTGGTAGTTGCCTTTGCTATGGCAATGGTCATGAATTTTTCTTCCTTGCTATCAACCATATCCAAGCTGCATTCATGTTTACGTTACTTTCTGGGTTCCGTATTCATACTTAGAAGTTTCTAAATGTTTTTAAAGTAGTCGGAGATAGTTCTGTTTTGCTGCAGAATCTTTGGTGTATTACAATATTCCCTTTAACCCATCAACGGGGGGCAATTGGTTTATCTCAGAGATCTTCCACAACACCTGCTAGAGCTGCAGTGAGGTGAAGCCTTGAGGCTTGTTTCCAATTACCGCCCTAGGTAATTCAGCATGAGCATCCTCTAGACGGTACAAAGACGCTACCAGCCTTAGGCGTATACCTTGCGAAGCAATTCAATTTAAATGTTCCTTGTGCGAAAGCGTTCACACACAGGATGTGTTTTAGTCGGGAGAGACCTCTAGAAGAACTACCTTCTGATCGTTCTGTTTCCTAATTTCCTTTTCTCTTTACTAACTCCACAGGAAAGTCAATGGCGTCCTGGAAGTAGCCATATAGGTGGTATATGCTGACCAATGGGCGCTGATTGCAGGGGTATATTCACATTGTGACAGTTCTGGTACCAGCATTGAATCGCGTATTTCTGCAGCAAACTATAAAGTCGGCCGTAACATTTGTATGTAGTTACATTGAAACACTCAAAATATGTCTTGTTTTATTAACACAATTAAACAAATTATTTTCAAATATATACACCCACATTTGAATAAAATATACTTAAGAAAACTTTATCTCTGAAGTCTGTAAATATATTGTTACGTATATGTAGCCCAGAAATATTTAGTGAATTTATTTACTCCTTAATTTTCACTTTTAACTAAATAAATAAATATAGGAAACTTAAATGTCATTTCTTTTGTGTGTTCGTCCTTTTTTTTTTTTTTTTTGATTTGGTTTATTTAGGGACGCTCTTTAACATCTCAGGTCATCAGCGTCCCATTCAATTCAGGGCGTGAAACGGCCGACAAATTTTGCTCAGAAGCCCCTTTCTTCAGGCTTGAGGTTCTTTTACGTGCTGTAATTGTACGAGACGGGATACACGGCTTTACTTCCGTTCCGAAGCAAGCCGTACTTAGGATTTTTACGCTCGAAAAAAACCCATCGGAAATGGCCGGGTTTGAACCCGCGATCTTGGGTTTAGGAGGCAAGTATGGTTACCACTACACCACCAGTACCGACGCATTGAAGAAGTGTATTAGTCTATATCAACCAAACGAAGTGTTACATAGGCGAATGCTTTATGGTCTCCATCATCATTGTGAGGTAACTCTCTGTATACAAATTTAATCCAAAGTTATGTTGATGAGGAAACGTTTCCCTTATTAGATATTGTGTGCTCTAATGGTTAGCACATTGCTGACTGCTGGTTAGGAGACCCAATTCAATTCTCGATATGAATTTTTCATAGTTAGGTGTTCTGGGACGGGGTCCACCCAGCCTCGTGGGGAAAATTGGGGAGCTGCCTGATGCAGAGGTGACGTTCTTAGCCGCGTGATAGGTTACCGGCGGAGTGCTGCTGGCATGCTGATCACATGCCCCCCCTGCAATACTGTCCTCTTTCAATGAAGTCATAAGACGGAGGTGGAGGATGCAGAGGTCTCTGCGGCAGGCCAAGGCTCACCTCAGGCTGTAACGCCAATGAGAAGTTCATGTAAATAATGCATGGTTTAACAGTTGGATAGAACAGAATGGAACGCCTAAGAGAGCAAGAAAAGAACACACGTTTCAATGGTGCTTCAGTCGTGCCTTTGATGCCATTGATAGAGAGAGAGAGGAGGGGGGAGAGGGAGAGAGAGAGAGAAATAAATATTATTGTTACAATTGTCGAATGCACAGATGAGAAATGTATTTTCACTTTCGAGTAACGTAAACAGCACATTTTGAAAATAAGCTCACCCTGTATGCATTTTGATGTATTTAAAGTATCGTGTGTTTCTAATCATGTTTTTATTTTAATCCCTTAAAGTTTAATGAAAGTTTCTCCACTATGTCATTCCACAAACTGAGAAATTCAATAGTGGTGTTATAATTTAAATATTTCTTTCCCATTATTTTAGGTAGGTTGGATATATTACATATTTTAAGATCGCCTAAGGGGGGAATGCCCACAAGTTCTTTACAGAATGGGCTGCCACCGGGAGGGAAGGTGACTCATTTGATCTTTAAGTCTGTTATGCTTTGTTATCTGGTGATTTTGGGATATTTCAATATCTCTGGGTTTAAAATGAGGATATATTATCGCAGAAGTGTTCAAATATCGTGATATATGCTTTCTACTTCTTGAAGACTTGCTTCAGTTAAACAAAAATTAGTGAAATTGTCATGGGAACTGAAATGACATTACTCGTAAAGAATGAAAAGTTAACCAGAACACAAACTCCATTGAGAGAAGGAGAAAGAAATTTGTTTTCCAGAACTTGTTTCAAAAAATAAAAAGAGCTCTCAATAAAAATGTTTGCTGAAATCGTGTTGCAGAAATTTCCAACTCCACTTTTTCTATTCGCATTACGAATTCTTAAAATACTTTTTTTCACTTTTATTAATATATAAAAAGCGTGACATTTTCATATTTCGAAATGGTACCACATTTCTTAATCATTATGATTTTATTTGTAAGAAAACACATGGAAATAGAATCATGTAAAGGTAAATGTAATTTTAATGTAAATTGAACATAACAGGAATTGGTCATTTAATTCAATTTTAAATCCATAATAAAATAAATAGTTTACATGTCACTTATGGTCTAATTTTTAATTTTATGCTAAATTTGTGAGAAAACGAAAAGTGTTAGAAAAGTTCTAATATCATTTTCTTCAATGTGAAGGGAAAACATCAAGATAAATTTTGCTGTTCATGCAACAGATGTTTGCCTCTAAAACCGCAGAGTTGTGTAACATTTACTTCTTGGAACTCACGAAATCCAACAAATAATGTCGTCTTTCTATGAAAGACAAGCTCAATATCTTTACAGTAGAACGGTTCTAACATGCACGTAACTATTCCACTCTGATGACCTTGAGAGAATCACTCGTCAGACTGGACGAACCGGACTGGAGAGTCCTATAATTAGCCCGGGCATCTTCAGAACCTCAATCGCGCCCTACATATTAGACCAACAACTATTACTTTGCTAAATTGCGGTTAGGAGTAGAGCGTGAACTCGTTCAGTGTCGAAAGTGAAAGGAAATGAAATTGAAAACCTCAAATGTTGTCTAGAATGTCCCAAACATTCTCAAGAGACCAAGAACAATCAGCATTATATATATATTCTTTCCCGAAATACACTTAGAGTTGGTACTGCAACATTTTAAAAACCATCACTTGCTCATTTGTTAATGAATGAATGACTGATGATGAAATGTTAACCTAAATAACATAAAATAACACTCATAGTGTGGAAAGCACAGTTGACTTTTGAATACTGAGACACTACAGGAGATGGACTTTGACGATCATGAGATGAAGTTATAAATTGAGAAAGGATTGTTTGTTTTTTTTTTAAAGTTACAATACGTTCTAAGCTTATGTTTACAATGTGAACACCATTATCAACCGGGATTTGAACCTAAAAAAGCGATCTGGTTGCATTAAGATAAGGCTTCAAGCTGCACGTCTGTTTCAATCCCCTTTAATGCATGATGTGGATAGATACATGGAAATACATACCACCATTCCTGTTAAGTTATCTGATTCATTACCAATAGACATCTGTGAATCTGGGGTTACTTAAAAAGGTTTTTCTTTTGATGCAGAAAAGCATTAACTATTAAAAGGAAGATTACAGAAGAAGACTAAGTGAACTGGAAGATGTAAGTTATGGGACCGGGAAGAAGATTGAAGAAGGAAGATTACAGAAGAAGATTAGTTAGCTGGAAGATGTAGCAAGTATAATTTCTTTAGATAGATAGGGTGAGAAAGGTGCTGGTTACCAGTACCTTATCGTTCAGCTTCCGACGGAATAGTTTTAGTTTAGGTAGTTAGCTGGCTACCAGCGATTGGTTATGTTTATTGGTTTTCGTAGATTTGTAATTTTGTGTAACTTAGGTTTTTCTTCTAGTGAAATGTTTCAATTTTTATCTAACTTATATTTTTGTTTTGTTAGTATAATTATAGATTTAATCTGTAAAATCATTATATATTGTGGGCAAAAGAAAATTTAATAAATGATAAAATTTGGAAATGCACGATTTGCTACAGGTAACAAGGTGCCAGGACGGAGCATTACAGACTTTATTTTTTTATTTTTATTTAATTTTATACTTAGCACCCGCTTGCTGCAGTGAAAACTGCTAATGAAGAAATGTTATATAAGTTTTATATGTTTCAATTTGCTACCATAGATCGCAAATAGCCCTTAGTAATTTTAATGGATTTGGTAATCGATAGTAATAATGATTAAATAATAAACTATCATAATTTGAAATGTTTAAAATATTAGCTCTTTGTGCTTAATTTATCCTCAAAATAAGGATATCTCTATATTTTTCTTAATTGCAGCACATAAACAGGTAGTAAATATAGATGTATATACAGAAAACAGTCTCGATTTTCAGAACTGTTATTTTAAACCAACTGACCTGTTAACAAAAGTATAATTTCTATTAATCTTCTGAGACAATCTGATTGTATAAAGCTTCTTTGAATGCCCTATATTATAAGTTCGCCAGCTTCTTCCCTAACTATAATTCCTTAATATGTCGAAATTTAAAAAGCACTTAATTGCCTTTAGCTAGTATTTAAATACCTGCAAGTAATTGGTGACTGAAAGGAAATACTAGTAATGAAAAGATTAAATAAGTAATATCCCTTCATGTTTACAGCATCAAGAGTGAGTACATTGTACAATGGCTGGAGATATTGCAAAGAAAAACTAAACATGCTCTTGAATTTAGTTCAAGTTCTTTGTAACGTGAGATTTTTAGTCGGGTTCGTTATTTGTATGTAAAGTTCATCCTTCTCTCTTTCAAAGCGACAACTTATTGATGACAACCTTACTTAAGTCTCCCCATTATTGATGAAGCTCCTTTCGGCTAACGCAGTTAATCTTTTCCTGTGACATCGTAGCATGAAGAAAGATTTTTTATCTTCCTGCAAATAGAAAAACATATTCGTGCTGCTAAAGTTGTTATTGGCGTAATTTAATAGTCTACCAGCTTCACTGAATGTTGTTTGAAGATTAGGTTAAATCATGAACTGAAATAAAGACACAGCTTCCTTAACATCGAAAATCTTCTCTCGTTATACTACAATAGGTCCATAAGTTTCCGGCCTAACCATTTTCTAGGTATGATAAAGACAAAAACTATATTTCACTTTTCAATATAGTAACCCGTTATTGCAATACACTTCTCACATCTTTGAATTAACGTTTCAACCCCCCTCCCAAAAATAGTCAGAAATCTTGTCTGCAAAATGGACATAAAAGCACCTCCAAGGTCCTTCTTCAGTTTTGAGAAGAGGAAATAGTCACTAGGAGCTATATCTGGGCTGTAGGGTGGATGGCCGATCTCTTTGAAGCCACATTTCATCAGAGCTTTCTTTGCAACAAGAGCTGTGTGCATAGGCGCGTTGTCGTGAAGAAGGTGCACACCACCATTCAGCTTTCCTCCTTTTTCTCTTTGATGGAAACACTTAGTCTATGCAGTAGGCCAGCATAGTACTCCCCATTTACTGTGGTGTTCCTCTCCTTTAATTCGATGAAAAGTATTCCTTCACAGTCTCAAAAAGATTGTGACCATGAGTTTCTTGGTTGACTTAGTGGCCTTGGCCTTTAGATGCCTCGCTTCGCCAGGTTTACGCAACTCCATTGATTCTCTTTTGTACAAGCGATCATAGTAGAGTACCATGTTTCATTTCCTGTAACAATGGTTTGCAGAATTTCTCTCTCGTGGTCATGGCAAAGCTCCAAAAAAAAATTTAACAACAGATGACTGGTTGCTGATTTTGGACTGAGGAAAGAAATTTAGGCACTAACCTTATTCATGAACATTTCTACTTCCACAAGAACGATGTTATCAGAAGAGAGCGCCTCCAAGGGCCGACCTGCACGCTCTTCGTCTTCAATGCTTTCTCGACCCATTCGAAAAAGTTTGGCCCATTTTTTATGGTATACAATATGAGGCGGGTGCTTCCCCATATACATTTGGAGTAAGTCCTTCTTTTATGAAGAACTTAATAACAGCTCGATACTCCATTTTGAAAATGTCACAATCTTCTACACATAGCCTTATTTACGCAAGTATACCTGAACAACTGAACATAGCGGAGTGGAAGTTACAGCGGCAATTATTTACTTATTAGATAAGGTATGACATTCGATAAGGATTTTGTGAAGGCGACAATCCTTATCGGACGAGGCCGGAAACTTATGGACCTACCCTAAGAGGTGTAAAACTGTTTTCAGCCTGTATGTATCCAAGAACAAATAAGATTCTAAAAATTATTTTAATTGAGCATGAGGAGAGAATTTTTCATGTGCTTTAAAATGTTCCGTAATAAGTAAATGTTCTGCTTGAAAATGATCTCTGAACCGGAGCGCTCTTTCAATTGGATGATGATTGTATAAACGTCTTCTTTGTGCAGCAATTGTAGAAGACCAATGTGTGTAAGATTTACATCATATGGTGCTTCAAAGTGTTAAACATATTTTAAGCTTAAGCGATTATGCACTGAATTTATCTAGCTGCTGTACAAGATATTCCATATGTAGCTTGTGATTTAAAATACTGAGAACCAAAAATAACAAAAGATTGAAACCCCGATAAAATAGATGGAACAGTCATCACATGTGTGAGCAAATATACATACTTGTCACAACAGAATATTAAGAAGGATCTCATTAACTTGGAGAGCATTTTGGGCACTTAGGTTTATATTGTCAGACGAAAAACTAACTATGAAAATCAGATTCCAGACGCTCGAAACCTGTGTATATATTAAATTGCTCTGTGATTGCCAGACATGGTCACTAACAGAAAAACAAAAGAATAAAATCTAAATAAGCCAAAGAAAAATTCAACGTAAGATCCTGGGAATAACTTTGAAGTACAAACTACTATCTACAGCAATAATAAACCAGTTATCTCAGACAACAGACATCGCAGAACTAGCCACCAGAATCAAATGGTAATGGGTCAGTCACGTCGCAAGAAGGCAGGACAATAGGCGGATCTATAGATCTCCATAAGGGACTCCCGGTTAGGAAAAAAGACGCAAGGCAAACTCGGAAGAAGATGGACAGACTTCTTTAAGGAACATGCAGGTCCAGATTGGTAAAGAGTAGCAAGAGGAAAAGAAAAGTGGAAACCTTTCGAGAAGTAACTTGCGCAGTGAGAATTAGAATAGCCAAAGCACAAAACAGAGCATCTGAAACAGCAAACGAACAACTAGCTCACCACTCTAGGAAAAATTGCGCCTCCCCTACTTGTTAGGAGTCATTTGTTCATTAATGGACACAATAGGCTATCTTTATCTTGCTTTAATTTGAAATGCAAGCTTTGGAAGAACGAGCTATACACTCGGGATGTCAAGGCATTCAGTTAAGAATCCAGCGTTCAGTTTCTAATACACTTCGAAAAGAATACTCTAACTGGAGTATTTTGGCGGGATGATGGTGAAAGTATCAATATGTGCCTAACAGTGCACATGAGAAGCATATTGTAATTGCTCTTTAAGAACAGTTTGAATTCCATAATGATCTGTGATGTGATGTTGAGTAAATTGTTGACATCTGATTGAAAATATGTCTTGAAGCAGGAAATGTTGACTCAAAATTTCCTATTTACTTATAATTGCTTCTGATTACTATAATAATAATAATAATAATAATAATAATAATAATAATTGTATCTTTTTTCAGGTAATCAAGGGTTTTAATATTATAATTAAAAGGAGGACCCCAATATTATATGTATTGATACATGTATATAGATATGTCTTTTTACTAGTAAGTAATATCTAAGTTATCTTTCTGTGATACCATATGTTTGTTATGCTTTTATAAAGGGAAAGGAAATGCTGTTCTTTGTCGGGGACATTAGCTGTACCTGAGAAAAAAGATATTTTGTTAAACTTTACCCTTTTGTCAAACCATCACCGACAGTCCAGGTGGTCCGGCGCCAGAGGTCATAACATTGTAAATGGCTAGGGTTCAAATGGAAACGGTTAATGCCGTCTAAAGGAAATACCGCAGAAAGAAACACGCATTTTCACAGAAACCCACACATTTAGCTGGTTCAAAGGCAGGCCGCAAAAATGGCTAAAACGTGCTATATCACAAGAATCTAGTGAAAGGTAGATGTCCGCACTTTGCTAGCGTGGGAATAGAAAATGTGTATTTCCTGGTAAAAACCCAGAATTTTCAACCAATCAACATATTTAAAAATCCGACGAATTAAAGCAAACTTGTAATAGATCATGCGCTAGCGAGATCCAGTGTATTCTAGAAACCAAATTCAATAATATTTAAAGTAATTAAATTTTCGCGAGGGAGGAGCGATTTGGGCATAAGAGATTTAATATTAACTATGAGAAGTTTAAGTTCTGAGGCAGTCGCGACCGGAAGCAGTCCTAACAGTGTCATAGCAGAATAGTTAAAACCGTCGCGAAGAGTAAAGTAAATCGTTCGTTCAGTGAAGGTCAGTCAGGCAGTGCAACGTAATAGCAATAATATCACAATCGTGTTCAAGTGAATAAATACGCGAGTGAATACAACAAATTATAATTCGCCGAAGCACAGCATGTTCCAGAACCTTCCAAGTTATCGAATAAATTAAATGTTCAACCAGTGCCGCACTTCATTATTAAAGTGAACAATCTCCTTTCCCGCCTAATGACTTTAAGTAATTAAAAACAGTCCAAAATTCCCTTGAGATTTCCATCCTCTGCATTGGAACCAGAGAGTTAGGAAGCATCGAACTCATAACTCCGAGAGCGGAGGCAAGACAAGAAGAGCATCAAATTGTCTGATTAAAATAACAATCAATCACCCATTCAATTCCTCTGCACACAATGATTCCCGTTTCAAAATTGTCGACCAACGTGTGGGCAATAATACCGTTCCAGTCTACAACCGTTTCACGAATCATTCTTACCAACAATGGTGCCGATCAACAATATTTCCCGTCATTTCATGGACATTTACCAGACTTACAAACAATCATGGTACTATTTTAAGAAAGGTTAATGCATTTAAAGTTATGAACTGGGCAATCGGAAATTAGTTACCGCAGTGCAGAGTTCAGAAGACTACCAGGATCTAACATTAATACGTGTATGTAATTACAGTAATGCAGTGAGAGGTAACGTTGAGCACAGTAACTAATCGTTATCACTAAAATATGGGAATATTAAAACAAAATAAAGAGGAAATAGGGAATCGAGATTCAAACAAAAATGTAACTTCTAGCGCTGAAAAACCCATGCTTTTCGTTCTTTATCATTAATCTTCTCTAACTTCGCTAGTATTATTTGCAGACTTCACCAAATCTCTAGTCCCACTAGAGACTTGCTATTGTATTACACTTGTGCATATAACGGAAAAAATGGTAAAATAAACTTTATTTAGTCTCCGCTTCGGGGCCTCCCAATTCTCTTGATCGCGTCACCAGCACAATAACAATACTGACATCGGAAACTAATTATTATTTGCTACTGAAAACTGATGCGAAACAATAAATACTTTTTTATCGTGTTAGAATAACCGTCAGAGTCAGATATACCATATTTTCAATGTAGAGAGCATTGTTGGTACGCTATATGTAAAAAAATTATCATACACAGTAAGAATAAAATTTGAAAATATATGTGAAATTAAGTCCGTTCATTCAATTAAGTAGCTTGTTTTGTGTAAAATAAGATATATAGCAATTTGTTGAAGAAGAATTATTTCATAAAAACGGGAGGGCCCGGCTCTGGCCCTCTGCCATTCCGTCCTTTTCGGAAGTACATTTAACTTCTCCTAAGTTTTGGCAAGCTTTTAAAGATTGTATTAATACAATATTAAGCGAACAACAATTTTATGTGTAAACATCTACAAAAAGTGCTAAAATACTTGGCGGCTCAAAATATCTTTACTCCTTAGCATCAATCACCTCTAGTTGTAAGTCGGTCCTGGTGGTGTAGTGGTATCCATACTTGCCTTTTAAACCCAAGATCGCGGGTTCAAACCCAGTCAGGATCGATGGATTTTTTTCGGGCGTAAAAATCCTAAGCAAGGCTTCCTTCGGAAGGGAAGTAAAAATCCGTGGGTTCCTTGTCGTACATTTACGGCACGAAAAAAGAACCTCAAGCCTGAAAGAAGAAAATTTATCGGCCGTTTCAAGCTCTGATTTGAATGGAACGCTGATGACTTGAGATGTTAAAGAGATTCCGTAAATAAATCAAATTAAAAAAAAAAAAACTCCTAGCTCTGATGGAACAGAATGTAGAATGAAAACTGTGAAACTTACATTAAGAGACATTAACCAAACTAACGCTGGCCATAACAAGATGATATAGCGGGATTGAGAACGTAACAGTAGAAACCAGAAAAAGATGCCGTTGAAGAAATTTCAACCCTGTAATAGAAAGGGGAAATCGATGAACTTAAATATTAATGAATACATTGAAAAAAGAGTGTGTGTATAAATAATTATGAACTTCCATTTTTTTCACTATTAGTTCAGTTTTTTTGTTTGTTTTTTTTCCCCCCCCCCTGATATGTCCTTCACTAGTGTCCCTTTTTAAATACCTACAGATCAACCATCATTTACACATTCCAATGGCCTTGAACATCCGTTGGCTTTATTCCGCAAAACAAAGCCCTAACATTCTCTACAAGTGAACGGGTTTAGGTACAATTGAATTGTTTCACGTTGAATTCCTAGGAGCATAAATGGACACTTAGCTACAACTACAGAACAAATCTTTTTTATCAAAACATTAGTGGAAATTAGTGGAAATAACCCATGCTGATCTACCATCTACCTTAAATTACAACCAACAACTCGTATTTCTCGCCCTGTTCTCGTCCAACCCGCATATTTTCCTCTCAGAGAAAGCTAAAGCAAATATAGTGTGTAATTATCATCATGAAGAAAGAAAGTAGAATGAAATTCCATTGCAGACGTATTTGCTTTTTCCTAAAGCAAACACATGAGTTCCATCTGAAATTAATTTCCAGCTTTATTAATAATACGAGTGGTCGATTTTAAATGAATCTAAAGTTAAGCCTGTAAAAACATCCCTAAGGTAAAACTGCTTTCAAAAACATACAAAAGCGTTTTAAAACCTTTATAGATTTTTTTTAACCACAATATTGTCTTTGGCTAAAACGTATTGTTTGCGTAAGCAAAAATTAATTTATGAAAATCGTTTTGTGGAAAAGGATAAAATCATTGTTTGTGTGTACAAACCATACGTAGCTAAATAAATCATTGCCTATCGATTTTTTTCTTTAAAGATTCTATTTTTATATTATACCCACAGAAATATTTTATTATTAGTACTAAAACAATAAAAAAGTGCTGTCCTGCATTACGTTTAAGGAAAATCTAATTAAAATTCATTGATATCTGATTAATTATTTTTCCTTAAAATTTGAAAGCTATATCCTTGTTTGGTATTCTAAGAATGTGCATGGTCAGCTTATGAGATCCTCTTATTTCCCCAATTCTGTTATTCCTGTCCCTAATGAAGAAATCTATACTATTCAAAACAAAAATATCTCGGCCAAGTATACACGACAGACATTTATTTTTTTACCCTTCCAAAAATCACACATTTAGTATACATACATCATTAATTATCTTTATCTTTATACATCATATACACCTAGTTATTGTATTTGAACTTTCCAGCAATATCTTTGTGAATAATTGGTTTCTAACATTTTTAAAGCTGAAACTTCCTTAATTTCTTTCTTTTTTTTTTTTCCTTCTTCTTTTTTTTTCTTTCCTTTTTTTTCTTTCTTTCTTTTCTTTTTTTTATATATATATTTAAAATTTGTTCATACAATTTTATTCAAATCAAAAGAATTACCCAAACCACTACTTTTTCTTATTATCATCTGTTTTCTCTTTCTCTTAAGACATGCACAGGTTTTGCTGATTAGAAAACTTTAGAATCTGGTCCTAGCAGGTCTCAACTGGCCAGTCTCTTGGGAAAAAAGAAAAAAAAACTGTTTCTTAACGAATCATTCCAAAACATGTCAACGTGTAAATGGCGACTAGATATTTCGTTTAATATGCAGATATTTCTCCATTGCTGTTGATTTGCAAGATCAACACAAAAAGTTCGCCACTAATGAATTAAATAAATGGAAGAAACGAATAGAGACCTTCAAGTCTTATAAAAATTCCAATATATACAAAAAATCTCTGAAAAAATATGTTGATAACAAATTCATGACCTAGACAATAACTATAGTAAAATGATAAATTAAAAGAACCAACAAGAATAATCAAAGCACATATGTAAATACGAAGGCTGTTCTGTTCAATAAAGAATTATACTTTTTCGCAGACATAAATTCTTGCGTTAAAATTTAAATGTTAAATATTTTGTTAGTTTAATGCGTAATGTACACATGTTAGTAGTTTCATTGTTGTCATTTCCGTTTCTGCCTGTAAGGGGTGTGCAAGTTGATACAAGTTCAGTTCCACCTACAGAAAAATGGGAGTGAAACGCGACGAACAGTATGCTACTTTGAAATTCTCCATTCTTCTCCGCAAGCCTTCAAACCGAGGCCTATGCAATGTTACAGTTTCCCCCCCCCCCTTTCTATAGCGCACCTTGAAGATGGTTTAAAAGGCGTAGGCAATCAATTTTAAAGCAAGGTGAACTCGAATCTTCAGTTTGTGCTCTAAAGGAAGACAACTATAACACCGCTGCTGTCATTGTGAGAGAGGATAGCCGAATACATTAAGAAGACTTTCACAAATTGTGAAAATTTCACTGAATGCTACCCACACGTTGGTAAATGAAAAGTTGCACATGAGATGTGTTTGTGCCCGGTGGATTGCAAGACTGCTGATTCCAGAAAAAGAGGAGGTTCACGTGCATGTATGCCTGCAGTTGATGGTGTTACAGGAATATTTTGAGATTCTTTCAAAATCTTCACTACTTCTTCACTACTAATGAAACTTAGCATATCATTTCGATGCTGAATGCAGACAGCAAAGCCCTGTGTGGAAATCCCCAACATCACCAACACATACAGTTGTTAATGCTAGGAAAAGTATGGTAATATCATTTTTCTATATTCAAGAAATGGTTTACCTGTGCACACAGCTGTAAATGGGCATTACTACAGAGATATCTTGAAAACTCCTCAAGACCAATCACACGCAAAAGGCCATATTTCCGTTCAAGCTGAATGCTGCACCGCGATAATGCACGGCCACACATCGCAAATGTTGTTCATGAATATCCCACAAAAATATGTGTGAAGTGTGCCCCTCAGCCCTCCCAAAGTCTAGATTTAGCCATGTGTGACTTTTTTCTTTTCCGCTAATTAATGAAACACCTTCGTCTCGTCGTTTTTCATCGTTTTTTTTTTTTTTTTTTTTTTTTACATAATCAGAAGCAATGGTGAAGGCTGCTGAGGGGATTCTGAAGGGCCTGTCAAAAATGTTTAAAGTATATCTTTGAAGATTGGCAGAAACTCTTGTATAGATGCATTGCATCCAAGGGACTGCCTTGGGAAAGATCATAAAAGTTATGATGATGTGTAAAGCCATGCAAAGAAATTTATGATCATTCTTTTTGGAAAAGCTGCTGTATAAATGAATAAGTTCCGCGAGATTTTGTTAAGTTTGGGTAGGCAGAGACTGCCTTTACAAGAGGGTATAGAGTCTAAAAACATGGGTAGTTTTCTAGAGTTTTGTGATCTGTTCATAAAATGCGTTCGGTCCAAGAACACTTGAACCAAAAAATCAATTACACCAGTCCAAAAGCACAAAAGAGCCACTTGAAACTGCTGCCGAAGGGGAAAAACAACTCAGCAAATTGATCCTGCAGTCTGCTAAACTCTCCATCACTGTCGTGTAAGGGTCCGACGTTTCAAAGAACAGCAAATGCTTGTAATTTCTTGGTATCGCAAGGAACGTGGTCCTCAGTAAAATTTGTTCGGTATTGCGAACTGTTCTGAAGCAGAAGACGCTGAAGGTTTTGCTGCTGCTGCACCTTAGATATTCTCAAAAGTCTTAATACAGACAGGGAGGTCATGATGACACAAGATGACTGGAGGTTCCGTGATAAGTAATAAATATGTATATAATGCTAAAATATAGGTTTATTCCCTCCAAGCAGGAAAAAGTCATTGTGTAGACCATACAGTAAAACTTTTCATTGACACCTGTAGACACCTACAGCTACAATTGTTGTCGCTGTTCCATGGAGAGTGTTCAAACTGCAGTTCAAGTTCTGACTGAAGAGATTCAAGAATGAAAGGCAAATATTTTATAATTCTTTAGCAATCATTCATCAATCACAAAGAGTTTTATGCCAGAATGGTAAAACAAATTAGGAAACGATAAGGGAACAAAGATAAAAATAAAAATTCGATAACAAAAACAATTTCAATAGAATATCATTTGATTTTTTAGCACTGAGATCGTAGAGCTTTGCCTTGCACTTACAGGAATATGTGAATAAAAGCAGTCTGAGACAGACTTCAGATAAAGAATATGATTGCTTCCATGTATATTACGTCACCATCTTCATAGGCAACATTATAGATGTTATGAAAAGACCAGCGGCAGCATAAACCCGGAGTGCACATATATCTACTGTTACTGCTACTGCTGAATATACTGCAGGCTTCTAGAATCTTAATAAACATAATTAACACTCAAATGTGTGTGTTTGAACACACACAACAGAGAGAGCAAAAGAAATATATATATAATTTTCTTGGTTTTCATGCAACAAGCTAATCGACTACCCTATGTAACATTTGCAGGAGGAAGTCTGTTTCTACAGAAAGCATAAATTTCCTGTATTTTGAAGCCAAGTGTGACTCAAATTAACATTTGGAGTTTGTCTACCTATTTTTTTAATACCGATTTTCTCTTCCAATGGACTCAAAGTAAAAGGCTTAAAATGGAAGTATTTTATGGATCTTTTTTTTAACACCAAACGAAATAAAGTAGCTACTTCAAAAATTCTCACGGAACTTCTCTAGCCTTCCATTCAGCAACAGATGACACAGTATAAGGAGATGCTCTTATACTGTAACCAAATGACTGATTATAGCTGCTGAATAGTTTCTGCATGATAATATATATATAGATACTCCAAACGTAATATTGAAACAACTGCAAGTTTGACAATATTTAATGTATACAAGTAATATATTGTTTCACTATAATTATCTAAAAGTATTTTACATTATTTCATTCAACTTGTAACGCAACAACAATCAGTCGTACAAAATCGAGGATTTCCTGAGAAAGCACGTGATAAGAGATGACGTTTCTGGTGGTGCATGCACATGGTAGTTTTAATGGGCGAGAGGCCCCTCTAACTACTTTTTCTCACATCCCTTTCTCAAAATACTCCACAAACTCACCGAGACATTGGTTTGTACCGCAAATATAAACAATAAGCGCAAGATAGAAGTCTCCTAAAGGCATTCCTGTTTTTTTTTTTACGCATAAGTAATTAGTATTAACTTATTCGTTTCTTTATTCTTTATTCGTTCATTTGTTCATTTAGCATAGCTCCGTCCTGAAAAGTCAAAATTAATTGTGTATGAGGAACTGGAGGATAAGACCTCTAAATGATAACTTTACAAAACTATACAAATAGCGATTTATAATATAACCCCTTATAAAATCAACAAATAGAAGAAAAGGAAATGGTATATGTTTATGAAACCAAGAAGAATTTAAAGTAAAGAATTTTAAGAGCAGCAGCATTTCAAGTAACATATAAATAGTAGGTGATATTTTCACCAAAGGTTTACTAAGGGAATCCTACAGAGTAAAATATAAATTGTTACATGAATGTGTTAAAAATAGCTTATGAAGACTGAAATAGGCTTTTGGGCCATGTATTTATATATTCTAGGGATATCATTAAATAGTAGGTATTCTCCGCCAGTCAGGCTATTTGTGACGTATCAATCACCTGGAGAAAATTTTATGCATTCTAAGCATGAGTTAATTCATAGTGCTGACACTTAATTAAAGAGAAAAACAGAAATGAATACACTTAAAAAAATAGATTGGAGAAGTTAAGGAAGGAATAAATAAGAAAATAATTGTGACACAGTTAAAGTTATAAAATAAAAATAAACAGAATAGAAAGTGGGTGTAAATAGATCTGAATATATACGATTAAATAAAGCTGTTCGAGATTTTAGACTAGGAAGAAAAAGACATTCCTGAAGCCCTCCGAAAGTGTAGGCAGTAACATGTCTTTCTTTGCTGCCACATAGACCAGCGGAATTTATACAAAAGAAGCAGAAGCAAGTCTGTTACTCTATTTAAGCGCATGTTTATACTGGATATTAACGAACAACACCGTAATAATTTCAGAAATTGTTGTAAATGGGTCTATGACAAATAATTTGAGATAGAAAATCTATGAAAATAACAAAATTAACAGTGGTAAATTGAAATTAGATGTTGAAAGCCATTGTTAAAGCGAAATGCAGCAAAATTTTGCTTTGAATATTTTCTACTGTATTTTGTGAGCGAGAAAATCCTGATTTTCAATATATAAAGATTTAGTTCTATAAAAAAAACCCAAAATCTCGGACTAATCATATGATAGAACAGCACTAAGCAACGGTTAACTGATATAATTATCGTGTTTCGTAACTTAGTCCACAGTAGACAAGAAATTAGTTCGTGATTAACACTTGGGCGAGGTTTATGTTGGCTATAACCTCGTCTTGACCAATCATGTAACAAAAACAGAGTATCATCACAGTTAACCGTTAACGGAAATTACGCAGTAGCAATACGTTTTCAAGAGAATGTGTGAAAGAAGAAGATATTACAGAAGAAGTAGTGGAACGTTTTATAATCAACTTGGGTGGTTCCAGTGATTTCATTGACAGGATGGTGAACATAATGAAATGAAAATGAAAATCGACAGCGAAGAGGAGGAAGAAGAAGATGGTGATGCTCTTGGAGTGCAACCGTTGGAGACGGATAGCAAGAGGCCGAATATGACAACAGCATACTGGCGCGGTCACGTGGCACCAGAAACGTCAAATACAAGGTAATTTCTCGCCTACTATAGAAGGAGCTATCCACCTGACTGTATGGCCTAATGGATAAGGCGACAGACTGTGATTGGAATGGATTGGGTTGGATTGTTGGGAAGGAGGAGGACGTTTCAGTATTTCAGTTTTGTTCAACAGCTAGCCGTTTGTGCCTACGCCCCAATTGGGGTACCTCGGAGAGGAAGGGATGAAGCAAGGGAAACACTGGTCCAGGATCCATGGGCGGAAGGCTAGGACATAGACAGAGTCCTTAAGATTTTTTTTTCCAAAACACCCTAAGGATCGCTTCTATACCATATGCTAGGGAAGAACCATTTCAAAGAAGAAACCACCGGCAAACCGCACCAGCCGATCTCGTCCTGGCGCTTTTAACCCTGTAACAGAAACAATGAAATAAACTGATGTGAAATGAGAGAGCGGAAATTTCGTGGAAAAAAAAATATCCATTTTAACATTTGCCTACGAGACTAGGGGAAACCATGGGGGAAAAAAGGGACAGGTTGGCCCCTTCCCAAGCGCTACCGCCTGAGTCACCGGTCCAGCTAAACAGTAGTAGGCTTGTTAGTAAAGTATATTTTAGTCAATGTTGCCAAAAAATGTGTTAAAATCCCAACAAATATAACATTCGTTTTTCATCTTTTCCAAAGAAGATATTTTGAATTCCACAGATGTAAATCCAAATTTCATAAATCAGTCGAATACACCGCTAAATAATTGGAGCATTGGGAACTGCACTGTTATTAAGAGAGACATGGCGAAACATAAACTACGGGGATATTAGCCACAGAGATGGGGAATGCATTTAGTATATTTTGCAATCTTCCTAGCCACGATTTTGTTACTATAATGCAACCTGCAAATGCATTGTTATGTTTAATAAGAAAACACAGCATAAATAGCAAAGCAAAGTAGAAAGTTATCAAATACTCTAATAAAATATTAAACCTAAATTAGTTAAAGTTTCAATTCTAATTCTTTTTCTCCAATTTCAAATTTATTTTGATATCAAAAAGGAGTTTATTACAAGCGCACCAAAATACCGAGGATGCCAAAAAAATATATACACACTTTCACAGTAGATATCTATTTAATATAATTCAAAGTTGGACCAGAAAAGAACAGTAATGTGTACTATGATGTTCTATAAACAGGTGTGACTCTCATACATTATGCTAGCGTTTCTACGCAACAAATAAATCAACAATGAACAAATGAAGTCAAGATTATCGTATGATGCTCTGTAAACAGATGTGACTCACATAAAAGAAAATTGTGACCTCGATGATGATTAAGGTGAATATTAAATGGAGATGTTTAATTATTAGGTCTTTTCGACCTTTAAAATGTTACAATTAACTATGTCTTTACTTTTCGTATATTTTACTATGTGTTTTGAGGAGATTTTAAGTTATGCTATTATAGCTACAGCAAAATGAAGCCAAGATTGTCGTTTGAACAGCGGAAAGCAATTTTGAAGTGGTATTGGAAAATCGAGAAAGTTGTTGAAGTTCAAAGGCAATGGAGACGTACAGAACAGAACCGTCAACACAGTAACAATTGTAGGCATTCGAGACTCGTGGTGCCGCATGCGATGTTCACAAGGGCAGATCTGGGAGACCTCGCACAGCAACAAGCCTCGCGTTCAAGGCACTGGACAGGACGAAGAGGTCCGATTCAGTTTCCACCGCGTTCTCCGGATCTAACTCCCTTGTGCTTCTACCTATGGGGAACTCTTAAGGATGCTGTATACCGTAGAAAACCAGCTACACTGGCAGCACTTCCGGAAGAAATTGAAACGGCATGTGCTGCAATCGCTGAGGACACTTTCGCAAACGTTGCACAATCAGTAGATCAACGTACTCAGAAGTGTATCGACGCCGATGTGGGCATTTTGAGCAACTGTTGTAACTGTAAAAGTCTAAGATGATTAGTGCTCGTCATTTTCTGTTTGTGTGAATTCAGTTTTGTTATATTAATATAGTTTTTTTCTTTGCTTGCAGTGTGTATACTTTTTTTAGGCAAACCTCTGCAAATAATGCTCTCTCAAGTACTCTCAAATTAATAAGAATAATAGAAAATATTCAAATCTGATCTTACAGGGTATCTATGCAACAAGACCAACTATTTCATTGACGAATTCACAGATGAATAATATATAATAATGTTCAGACATAAGACAACATATGTAATATTGCAAAATATCATTGTGTAGCATATGTTAATGTATCAAATGTAAAGCTCTTTTGTTATGGTATTGCTGCTTAAATAATTATATATGAGCAGACTTTAGAATATTTTAATGCCCATGTAGACATCATTAAAGTAACTTTGTACATCTTGACTTTTTCCACGTTCTGTAGTACATTTTGTGTACAAGTATCTATGGAATGTAAATTAAACTTAACCTCTGTCTTAATTTTAATCTTTTAAACCATATTAACCAATTTAAACCACAGGGAAATAATTCAGAGGTATAAAAAAGAAAGAGTTATTGCAAGAACAAAAGTAATTTTTATATATGAAACGTGAAGCAATTGTTATTGAAGACTCCCATGACAAATTTTCAAAGCAAAGTTCTGCCAATAATTAAAATTTGTACGGTTTTAAGTGCTTAAAATGTTATGTTTTACATACTTCAATATATTACTCCTTTTTCTAGTATTTATGTTAAGTATTTACTAATGTCAATGTAAAAGAACCACGTTGGGCTTCAAATTTTGAAGCGATTTGGTAGGCTATTGTTATCGTCGTTAGTGTTATTATTGTTGGCCCCGCTTCAATGATAACTATTTCTCAGGATGAATTTGGCTACTTTGTTTATCGTACTCAACGGAATTAGGGGAGGAATTGAATGGTGTTTTATTATGTCTAAAATCTTTCGCATCCTCTGGTGTTTTGCTTACGATAGACTTAGTTTACCCCAATACAAACTTATTTGCCGCGTGTGAAACTTATAGGTGAGTGTCGCGGCGTGTGAAATTGAAAGTCAAACTTATAATAAATACTGTAAACTGCGTGCCTCAGCAACATCGATCTTACAACTGTCTCTATGAAATGCCTGTATCTGACCGCATATAAAACTTAAGACTGCCTCCTGAGTAATAAGCAAATGCAAACTGAATGCCGCATTGGAGTTCCCCTCCTTGTATATTAAATTCAAGCCAATCAATCGTTAGTCACAAGTCACGGAGTCACAAAGGCACGCGCAATCTTCGTGCCTATCTTCAAATATCTGAAACGCACATCGTGGTAATCTGTCATTCGCTGGTTAAAGCTCACCTGCCGTATGTACCATTCGTTGGTATTTGAAAGTTTAAAACTTTTGTCGAAGGCTAGGAGTCAGAACCCTTTAACGAATTTAAAGTTTTTCCGTTTATTAACCTTGCCCCAACAGTTCTTTTAAACAAGAAAATGGACTTCACACGTTACCCTCGGGTTTCTTTCTCCCTTGTATAAAGATTTTATATGGCCCTCTCGGCCTCCAAGCTACCGTAGACTGTTAACACCAGAGACTGTTTTTTTTTTTTTTTTTTTTTTTTTTTTGGTTGACATACAATTTACTGGTTACAGTTATACTATATTATAAGCACACACCCATATATACTAGGTATCTATTTCACTAACCACAATATATAAAATATGACTCTGTTTGTAACAGACATATTATGTTATGTTTATATTTTAGTGGTGGTGGGCGGCAAGTACAGTTTCAAAGATTATAAAAAAAATTATAATCACAAGGAAGTGTTGAGATTTTTAAATTTTCGAAACAGATCTTTACATGCCATAGTTCTGTACCCATTATAAGATCGTTCTATACCTATTAAATATTTTACAGAAGCTTAATTTAGATTATACTATGCGATATTCGTAATTTCGAAGTTACAGACCTCTAAACTGAGGCCTTTTCCCCTACTCAGTGCATCCCAGATCAAAGATTGACGTGTTAATGCTATTGATATAAGGGTAAACTGCATGTAGGTATACCCCCCCCCCAAATAGAAGCTTAGACTTCATAACTAACGACCTCCCTTAGTCAAATCAACGGTTTTGCTTTCGCGCAGAAAAGAAAGTGAAGCAGCTATGCTAAAATTGGAATACGAAAACAACATTCCAAGCGAACTGCCTTACACGAACTTGGCAAGAAGCGATATTCTATCCCAAGAAGAAGATTGCCCCCTAGTACCGTCATTAGGCCAAGGCACATAAATAATATTCTCAGGAAACAGGCAACCGCACTACTACTTCCATTTGCTCAAGAGCCCGTTTCTCCCTTCCTAGCCACAAGTTTTACAACCCTGGCGATTTGCTGAGAGGTTTTCAACAGAATGCGTATGCAGAAAGAATGGGTTAAGTCCCTCTGTATCCCTGAACACAACAGAATCCCTTCATAAGAATGTTAGTCTAAGTATGAAACAAGGATAACACAAAATTGATTAAGAAGCTTGCAACAAATGTTTAAATTATTAAACCCGAAAAAATATACAAACACTACATGTACAGAGTGATTCAAAGCAATTGTGTACAAACTTGAGTGTCTACGGGATTAGAAATATAACAATTTCTGAAAAGGAGCCCGTGTTCTGCCATGAAATAATTTGCACAAAAATGATAGGTATATGCACGAAAATTCACAAGGTACTGTATAGCAATTCTTACAGAACCCTATCATTCACAATAAAGTTTGCAAGAAATGGCTGGCTATGAAGGACTCCACTAGAGGTGCAATTTTGCAAAAGCGGCTTTATCTAATTATCTTATTTTTTGAGTGTACTTACGTTCACGGATGAGCTGTAATTTCCAAAAATGGTTTCTTCAATTGGCTTAAGAATCATGTTTGGAACACGATTCCTATGCTGCATTTGAATAATACCATCAAGAAAGATTTGTAGTTGTGAACATTATTATTGGCAACCATGCTATTGCGTCTTACCTCATGTTGCTTGGATACAACAGCATGTTTCGCAACAGCTGGAATACCGTCGTGCTATGCAATAGGATCGGGCACTGCTACAAAATGTGCTAGATTTTGTGAGCCATGCAAATTGGAAGAATAGATGCGGTTGAGTGGCAAATTGACTTGCCTCTGGATATTTGTGGGGATATACTAAAAACCTTATTCATGAGGCACCAGTAAACGACCCAGAAACATTTCTAACATGGGAGATAGTGAAGTATTTGAGAGCTGCATCAAGTTTTCAATTATTCAAAGCCTACATTGAACATTCAGCATTGCCAATTGGCGGATAATTACTCTGATTTTTGGGTATTTTGAATGGAGAATGTTTTCGGGTTTTTTGCTATTTTGGTTCATTTTTTAATTACTCATGGATTATAAAAACTGCAAAATCAATAATGTTGTAAATATCTATAAATGTCAGTGGCGGCTCTTGACCTCTAGAAGGATGGGCCAGGGATATAACTACATGAAACACAAATAGCGTTGGGAAAGGTCTCTTTTATCAAGACATTGTATAGTAGCAAAATATAATAGCAATTTTAAATTATGTGCATCTACTGCTGTAAAAGTTTCATTTCATGTCTTTAATAATTCTTGATAAAATGGTAACTGAAATTGATACATTGAACATTACAAGGATAGGCCTGTCATACTCCTATAAGAACTAATGCCAGAATAAGCTCAGCGTTGAAAGGAACCTGTTACTCACCAAGTGAATGAAATATTATTTTAAAGAATAGTAACCCGAGATGAAAAAGGGATATATTATCGCAATCCTGACGTCTACAAAAATGACTAGATCATGGTCAAGCAGGTATAGTCATTATTAAAAGAGGGCGTTTTGGGAGAAATGTGTGTCTGATGGAATTATGAAGGACTTTGAACTCGTTTATGTCAGCTATACTTTGAACAACATTAAAGAGTTTAAACTCTTCTGGTCTAGGATATCCAGTAATCTAGCAGAAAGAGAATTGTGTTGCAACAGGACAACAAATGCTCAAATAATCAAAGAAAATATCCAATGTAACCAAACCTGTACAAATCCCTGATCTTGCGCCTTCGGATTATCATCTGTTCATCAGTAATTTCCAGTACAAGCCAGAAATTAAAACGGTGACCACGAATTCTTGCATCAAAATCTAAGAAGTGAATATAGTCATGGAATCATGATATTGGCTCAGGAGTGACTCAAGATTAAAGAGCCAGTGATATTTTCTTTGAAGAGTAAATGTTTTTCATATTACAACTAAGTGTAAGTGGAAACTTGTTTAAAAACGGCGTTCTTTATGAGAAAATATTTGTGATATTGCGTTATACCTACGAACTTAAAATATACAGTGGTTTCAAAATACTTAGACAAAGAAAAAATGTTTTTAAAAAATAGATACCTGCTACATTCTGCTTTTTAACTACAGAAGTTTAGGTTTCCGATATACTGGAAAAATTACATCTACACTTGGTGATTGAAAAGGAAAGACATTTCTTTCCCCTTTTTGACTCAGCACAGTTTTCATCAATTTTTTTCTTCTTCTTTTCTTTTTTGCATGACATCGTCAGATCATCTGCTCTTTAATACTCTCCTCTGACAAGCGACTCTTCTGATGAACCCGAATATGTCTTTTCTGTTCTTCGCTTCACTTGGGAGTGATTGCTTTTCTTATTAAGGAGATGAAGTTGTTGGATAGATCGCTGATTTTCTGCCTGTTTCCTAGCAGAATAGGGTGCAGCCAGTGGCGGCTCGTGAGATTCTCATATAGGAGTTCAGAATGCTTGTCGTGCTGGGTGACTCAAATGGTAACGATTGATATTCGCATTCTGGAGGTCCTGGGTTCAATTCCCTTTGGATTGGCCATTCTGAATTTTTTTTCGCTTGTTCCTGATTTCTTAGCTGAACGACTTTCCACGATATTTCCGCTCTCCCATTTAATTTCGTTGGTTCTGCGCTTTACAAAGGTTTCTGATCCGGTGTCTGGTACCGGGTCTTATAAGGGGCTCCAACTCTTTGAGGGGAGGGGGCCTCCATCGGCATCGGGATGTTCTAACTGTAAACATATTAGAGACCCCCGGACGCAGTTCCTGCCCGTTAAACCAAGTTGCTCGTGCCTCCTCTCCATTCTTTCCTCCCGGAGGTACCTATTGGGGGAGTAGGCACAAACGGCCTGCCGTGAGCAAAGCTGAAGTACCCTTGGCCAGTCCAGTCAATGAACATTGGAAGTCGTTTTAGTTTTAGGTACATGATAGAAAAAATTATTGAGAGCAGTAAAATATCTTAATTGTGGCTTCGGTCTCACGGAAACATATGAAGTTCACATGTTACAAACATTCATTCAGTTGCAAACCGAACTTATTTGTATTCAGGTAAGAAAGAATATGTTACTTATAATGTAAAATAATTATTGACGTTTAGTTCAAAAAACTAAATTTTATTAGCAGATACTATGCATGTGTGAAAAATAAAGGCAGCATCTCCTGGGGTGACATGGATGGATACATACTTTTTAATTTTCATTAGAATTCATTTGACTGTTGTTCAGTATTTTTACCACCGGTTATTTTGTCGTTCGGCTGACCGTGAGCTATGGCTTATCAGTCGATGCGTCCCCGCCGCCGCGGTGGTTATGAGATAAATGAATGATCACATATTCACATTTTCAAAATAAAGTTTTGCACAAACTGCAAGTAAACTACAGGCCTTCGACATTATATCAACTATTCGTTTCTTAATTTCGAAACTTTTATACTAGTGGTGTGCTTGCATTGAAAACAACGGCATGATTGTCAAATCTACAGTCATAACTAAAACACTAGATATACTAGAAATGGTCAAACATAGGGACCAACTCTATATTTTTAGTAAACTGGAGCTCTCAAGAAGTTTAAATTTAAAAAGAGCCGTGCTTTTAAAATAATGAAATTCTAGAGTTTTCAAAACAAAGAAGTTAGTTAAGAAAGGTATTGCAAAGTATGTCTTACTCACCAAAAAGCGTACCCAGATAAAATATAAAAAAACAACAACAGCGCGCAAGCAAAGTATAGTTGATCTCCCAGGAAGAAAGAAAATAGGAGGAAGAACTACCTTGTCGAGATCAGAAAATATTGCTGTAGAACAAAGGAACGTGAAACGTTTAACAACAGATTATGTGGGAGGAGCAATATTCTTAGCATAAAATAATATCAGTTATCAGTATGCGTGCATCCATCATTACAGTAGATCCTTCCAGAAGAGTGGTGACGCATGCGCTGCACTGTGCCTGCAAGCGGGCTGTAATTGATGACTATTAAGATTTGGTACTGGCAATAAAGAAAATCGGAATGGATAGTACAGATACTAGGGGGGAAATGATTCTATGAACTCCGCGCAAACTTCTGTTCGTCTGACACAGCCCCATATGTTTGTTCTTTTATTTATAACACTATTTATGATAGACGATTAATAGCTAATTAATCTTCTAGTATTGTCAAGGATTAGATTACATAAACCTGTTCCGGATTAGCATTATCTTGCTTTGGGTCTTTCAACATCTCTCTTATTTGATAAGGGTTTCAATCCATTTTGTTAACAAGTTCTTTCTAGTTGTTTCTATAATCATTGATAATATTTTAATTACTTCATTAGGTATGTTATCTCTTCTTTGGCATGTTTAACGGATCTAATATTGTTTTCCCCCTCGTCATTCTTTTTTAATGATCAATTTCTGTGTCTTAGAGTAGAGCGGGAACAGCTATTACAGGCCTTGCAGAATATGTCCTTTCCATTCGCACGATTTTGCGTCTCGGCAACAACTTACAGTCAGTACAATTGTTAAAAGTGGCAATCACCAACTTCATTGCAAGCATTATAACGGAGCATGAAATTTTGTTGCATTCTCTCGAATATCCCTGGTATCTGGTGTACAATGAGATAGGCAACTTGGACCCTAGCAAGCAGTTCCTCCACAGTTTCTACTCTGGTTTCATAGACCAACAGTATGTGTCCCCCATTAGAAAAAGTCCAGAGGAGAGAGGTCCGGCAATGGCGCTGGCCATGAGACATGATCTCCCCTTACATTACAACGATTAGGGGATCTGTTGTTCAAGTGTTCGTGGATATTAACATCAAAGTGAGCAGGCGCCCCGTCGAGTTGCAGCCACATCCTCTCGCGAACACCAAGAGGTACGGTCTGCAACTACTCTGGTAGCACATCTCGCATGAAACGCAGATAACATGGACCATTCAAACAGGGCAGCAGAAGGTATGCTCCTATTAGGCGCTCTTGTGCAATTCCAGCTCACAGTTGATGGATAATCATTGCTGGTGACCAGAAATGAAAATAGCGAAGGGATTTCATTCACTCCAGACAAGGCTATTGCGTAAGTTCAAAACACAATTACTGATGAAACAGCCCTAATAAGTAAACAATCCAAATTGTATAAAGTCCAGTATTGTAGTGCAGCGCTGAATAACCAACCCATTGACAAAATTGAACTCTGGGTTGAAAATCATTTGGAATCATTGTATGCACCAGTAGTTTATGATAAGAGTGTTATTGCTGCTCCTTCAGTACTTTCCAAACAGATTCCTTTGAAATGTACAATTCAAGGACAATTTGATGGGTACTTATTGATGGTTCATGTGCCACACGATCCAACACCATCTAATCAAATTCTGGTGTGCGAACATTTCTTTGTTTAGCACCTTGGCCACATCTCTGCGGCTTGAACGACTCACTCTTTCGTAATTTTCTGTATTCAGGGATAAATGTCTTCCAATTTGGATGATGTCTGTTGGAAAACTTATTCTGTACATTCGTTCGGCGTTTCTGGCACTACATCCTGGTGCACCATACATCAAATGTATGTTTGCAATTTCCTGTGTTGAGTAGTGTTCTATCTTCGACAACAGAAATGGAAATGTAACAGGCATAAATTGTAAACAGAAAATATCACTATGGAAAAACAATAGATGATTTTATTCTTTTGCAAGCTATTAGTAATTTGAAACGATCTGTGCAGGCGGACGAATTGTGAAACTTCTTTCTTGACGAGCAGATGATGCAGTTTGTTATGAAAACGAAAGCAGCTTACAAAAAAGTTGAGGATTTCGGTACCTGAAATATGCATTTCTGACCATTGCCCCCCCCCCATATTAAAATGTTCAGTTTCTTTATAATTTTGACCCTAAAGGTTAGAGAAATCCTTTATACAGGTGTAACAATAAGATACGGTCAAGCTTTCAGGACACACATCTCACATATAGAAGAAGAAAATATGTGATATGAACATGGGTTCGGAAACGCTTTGTTTCCATGTTAGATCTCATTTTCTATAGCTCTTACATTAATCTTGGGAAACACACAGGAACAGAACGTACCAGCATAGCACATGAAATTCTTTCTTACATGAAATGTTCAAAATGCCCTCCGTTAGCATTGATACATGCATCAAACCGCCGTCGCGTTGAATTCCGGATGCACTGATATATCCCTGGAGAATTGTATGTTGTTTCGCAGCCTTCCACACTTCGGACACGAAGACTCTCTGTATCTTGTACCGGGGCCTCCACAAATAAAAGTCTAGTGGATTTAGGTGCTGAGGAAACCAAGCCCGTGATGAACGCTAGTAAACAGTTACATGCTTGCCAAGACTATGATGAACACTAAACAGTTGGTACTACGTGTGGTAGTAAGGCAATGAAGTGAGTCGCGTGTCAACATTACATTCGTTCAAATGGAACACAAAACACTGGCGGTGAACCTAAGAATTAAAGTTTAAACAGACGTAACCAAGAGGGCAGTTTAAACATATCATGCTAGATAGAGTTTCGTGTGATATGCTGATACATTCTGTTCCTGTGTGTATCTCATGATTGATATACTATGAAGAGTTGTAGAAAATGAGTTCTAACATGGAAATAAAGCGTTTAGGGGCCCATGTACATATAAAATATTTTCTTCTTCTTCTATAAATGAGGGAATGTGCTCTGAAAGTTTGTCCTACCTTATTGTTACACCCGGTATGTATGTATGTATGTATATATATATATATATATATATATATATTTTACATTCATTTTTGGTACCTAGTAAGCAGGATGGATGGAGAATTGAAGAAATTTTTCAAAAATCTTTTCATGGCTACATTCCTTGGGAATTCGCAAAAACCACATCTGAATAAACAAATCTTAATTCACGGACGAGAAATAGCTATTGCATCTCATTTGCAACTATGGTACAGAAATATACACACTTTGAACATATTTCAGTAATTTCTTTATTATGATCTTCCACGTTTTTTCAGCATCTCGTCACACTTCTACCCCAAGAAAATGTCTTCTAAGTTAAGATAATTGATAGTTACATGTAAATCAATGTAATCTTTCGTTTCTATTACAGTTGGATGGATAAAATTTTGGTATAGTTATTTAAATAAAGCTACAGAAGAATCTGAAAGTTTATGACTTATTAGGAAATAGGGCATTGAGGGTATTGAAAAAATTGAGGATGAATTTCATAAACAAAAGACATGCCTTCACCCTCTCATTATCCAATTATTGCAAAATAAATTCCGCACTCAGTAAATTATCTTCCATGTAATGCGGTAATCTTAATAAAGAAAATTAAGTGGATACCAATACAGTAATAAGCGTACAAATCAAAGATAAATGCCAGCCGAGTTTGTATGGTTAAACAAGTTTGTCTTGCTAACTTGAAAGTTGGGCACAGTGTTTGGACGGCCGGAGATGTAACTGGGTATCAAGCAAATAATTCTTTCATTTGTTGGTAGCTTAGCCCATGTTTTACCTGTTACCAGGGCTGACGAATTTCAAATATATTTTAATATGACACTCACCGAGACTGCTATGAAAAGAATTACGTTCAGCTACGTTTGTATAGTCTGTTGCTATTCCTACAACATTATTAATTCTTTGGAAGCTCCGTGTAATTTCTTAGTTAAAGTAATACTTTATCTAGTTCCATAATTCTAAAATATCAGATTTAATTGCTCCGTTGATGGGGCAAATATAACTGACAAATAAGCAGAAAAAAAGTTTTTGCTGTTATGTCTGTTAATTACAGAAATGAAACATACTTTAAAACTGGTTGTACTGTCTGTATCAACTGTAGTTAATATATTAGTAATTAGTATGGTACTCTCACAACGCTTCATTGTTTAATCTTAGCTATTTTAGAACCCCCAAAACGCATTTTGAATCACTGGAACTATTTGCTCTATGGTCTTATTTTACTAGCTGTAAAATTTGTAAGTTTTAGTTCAACTTTCCAGCATTAGTTTTTGGTTCATTAAGATATTCCTAACATATAAGAATAGTCGTAACTTATGGTGTACATTTAATTAATTTTACATTCTTATTATGCTTTTCCCCATTATTATTTTTCACAAGTTCACTTTATTCACACTTTAAAATTATATTACAAGCTGTACACTTCGCATTATTTTAGCCATTATTGTCACATTTTCGTAACCAACACGAATAGAATATTAAAGCCATTCATCTCTGATTTTTTTTTTTTTTGTATATTTAAGAAGTAACTGCTTTTCATCCCCTGAAAGTTCTCTCTCTCTCTCCTTTTTTTTATTTATATATTGTTATAAATTTTCCGCGCGCGAAGTTCTAACGTTCTTAATGAGGGTAAATTACTACACCTAACCAATTAGAAAATATAACAAATAATTTGTTCTGGAGCATAATTTATTTCCACATATTGTTGGTCATCAAAACTTTTCCCATATATCAAGAAATATTTACAAAATTTCAATTTTTCTTTTACTCTCAAATTTTAGTCGAAATTTCTCCGAAAAAGGGAAATCTTCCTGGACCTACCATCACCGGGAGATGATTAGTAGCGGGCTACTTCTTGTCAGCAAAGAGAAGTCTGTAATGGAAAGCGTTGAGGAATTTGCCATGTAATCTCTCCAACATCATCAAGTCACTTTCATAGCAGATGAACCAAAGTTGTGAAGGCTTTAGAAGATCTTCCTGCGGAGACAATGAATAATGTCTTCCTGACCTTGCAACAGCATCATTGAATATATGAAGGTTAATGAGATACCTCACATGGGGAAGCAGAGCTTACGACAGGAGTGTGTGTCTTTAATTCTCCATTACAATCCCTACATTGTTATTTCCGATCCTGTTTCTATACGTCATGTCTACGCATTATTATTTATCAACACTCTTTGTAAACAAATACCTGTATTCGTTCAGTGCCAATAACTATTTCTCTAAAAAATGAAATTTAAGGGAACTATTTGATCCGGCGGCAGCTTTCAAATGAGTAAGCGGAAAATGTCGACCGGCCAGAACACTCATTGTACAGTTGGGACGAAATTTCTGTGCCGTTGTTCTTGAACGAACGCGCAGGGAAGCGACTTCAAGTGCGCCAATATGTGACTAACCGTCTCAGCTAAGTAACCAATGAATGTGTGACTGTGGGGTAGGATGTAAACACTCCACTCATATAAGTTCACGGTGTCACTCAGATCCATGTTGTTTCTGTTATGATTACTACGTAATTCAAGTTTCTTGACGTTTGAGCGTGTGCGCTCATACTGCACTGGCGAAAAGCAGCAGTGAGGCGCTGTTTCATAAGGACAGTATTGTTCACGGCTTGCAAAACTAAAAATAAATGTCATGTTCGTACAAATGTTTAATAAGTGCTAGGATAAAGTGCAATGTTTTTTTAAATATTTCACTTTTTGTTTTTGCACCAAATAGTTCGTATCTTAGGCTTGTTAATTTTTTCATTAACTTTCAAACGATTCCAATAATGATTATTAGACTGTATACTAGAGTATATGACATAAATCCCCTTTATTCATATTCTTAAAATTCATTATAGATTAATAGTTTAATTTTGCGTAATTATTGCCTCCTTCAAAAGGAATATATTTACAAACAGAATCTTCAAGACAAAAAAAGAAATAATCTCAGCAATGAGATAAATGGCACTATCTAGTAGCGTATTTACAAATGGTTCTCTGCGTACTCCACGCGGCGAAGCGACACCTTCAAGGTTGCTGGTAGACTGAAATTTTATACTACTGCGCATGCCTGGCAACTTTAGATTCACTCACTAAGTATTAAACGGCTGCGCATTCTCATCGGCACCAAACTATCGTCCCTACTGTTACATTATACACAGGTTTGCTGGCAACAGCACGCGAACTGCGTAGGCTAGGGCTTGCCTGCCTCTCTAATTTTCCCGAAAGAAAGCCGTGAAGATATGGATGTCTTTTGTAACAACCTTACTGGTGTGAAAAGTCATTCGTTGCATTCATTTATCTCACAGAAAATATATAAACCGTTATGAAAATTAGAACTCAGAGGAATGAATGATGGTGTTTAACGCCCGTTTTTGCTACAGAGGCACCACAGGCGATGGACACTGATGATACATGAGATGAAATGATATATTGGAAAAGGATTTTTTAAGGAAGGAATCGTTCCAGGCCTAAGTTTAGAGTACCTACCCGGCATTTGCCATTTATGAGGACTAAGGAAAACCTGTAAAAACCTCAGTCAGGGAGGACGGTCCTGGCGGGATTCGAATCCCAAACCTCGGCCACCCTTGGCGGCTAAAACTCAGAAGCCCGCTATATCAGTTCTTAAGTGAAATGCATCATCCCTTGCATAAAATTAATGAGTATGTTATGTCAATGTGTATTGTTAGTTATTTTAGTTATTATTGTTTTGTGTGTTTTGTACTATTTAAATATAATAATAATAATAATAATAATAATAATAATAATAATAATAATAATAATAATAATAATAATAATGTGTAAGGATTCACAATAATAAAAAACAAACATTGAAAAAATGTGCATTCATTTATTTATTTACACCTTTAAAGGGTGTAAATTAGTGATAACTTTAAAAAATACGGTCCAGATTTAAAATTTTAACTTCTTTAGTTATCTTGGGATTTAAATTCGCTGGTTTACACTAATCAAGCGCGCTACCCTGAATGACTAAGGTGCAATACTTTACGATTAGAGCCACGGCTGTCAAATGTAGAATGGGATGTAAGGCAATAGTCACGCCACTGAAGGAGCAAAGTAGGGGGCACAGCGGGGTGCACGTCACGACATGAGATACATCTCAGGCAAATAAGTTGTTGATTTATGTGCAGCGTTAGTGGCCGTACTTCCCATTGTTCACATCACGTTTTATTTACCTTGGGCGCGTATAGAACGCCTTGCATCAGCTAATGCATAGCAAACAGAGAGCTTAGTTGTGCCTCAAAAGAGCAACTTACAAGCACTACGACTAAAACTCTTAATAAAGCACAAATGCAGTGTTTCCATTTCAACCAGAGACGAACTTAGACTTTGAACAAGTAAACTTTATATATATATTCTTTTTTTCTTATTTTAGCCCAAAATAGAGACGCATTAAAATTCACAATAGCAACCAATTAATGTAATGCAGACTTTGAGTTATTAAGATGCGCAATATTTCCAATGATCAAAGCTAATGTTATACAAATGACATATTCTGTATGTTTTTGCACTCTGTATGCATTTCGTTTAAGCTGCGTAAACTTTCGTTACACGATTGGGTCTCATGTGAAATCAGTAGTTTTGTATCTGCGTTATTTTATAGGTTATGTGTGTTTCATTATTATTGATTTAAACATCTAATGCAGAAATATAGAGCAACTATAAATATATTTCTGCCTCAGCAAACGTAGATGGTGTGGAAGATGATTTTAATATGAAATTAATAAATTAAAAGCTTGCTGACACTTAATATAACATTTTTAATTTAGAAAGGCCAGTTATATTTGAAGTTCTTTTGCCACTTAGATTTTGCTAATTATGAAAAATTTCAATGAAGAATGCGAATATTTTAAAAAGTATATAATTTCTATAACACTCACTAACTCAGAAGGGTTTTCGTTTATTTTTCAAATCGTTTCAAAGCATAAGAAATATGCTCCTAAAGTATAGCTTAATTTCTTCCCATGCTCTTATTCTATTCGCAAGGATTAACTGCAAGGACTTCCCGCAACAACATCAGATCATCAAGAATTGTAAACCTTATTCTGTAACTCATATTTTAGGTGTAAATGTGGTAAACAGTCTCAACATTAAACCTACCGCTATTTCCTGCAAAATGCCGGAACCCGTAAATCGATAACGATATACGGTATTTGTACAGCACATTTGGTTGACTTTCAAGTAATGACGTCAAAATAGCATTTAGCATGTAAGTTAAGGTGAGGATGTGATATATGTCTGAAATCCATTTAGTACTTTATATACAGTGTGTTCGGGAAAAACATAGTGAAAAAGAAGGAATCGTTTCTTAAAAACTAATGCGCTTTTGTTTCGTAATTTCCATTTTCAGAAAGATAAACTCAAAAAGTTTCAGTGAATGCATTGGCAGCCAGCTATACGTATGTGTAAAACTTTTTTTTTCTCCCGCGTTCAGACTGTTGACATTGTGACATTGACATAATTTTTTTTTTTTTACTTTGCAACTTACTCTTGTTTTCATAGCAGTCCGAGGATATGAACTATACAGAACGTTTTGTGTCTAGTTGAAATACAAATGGAACAACGCATTGCCTGCACTGGCATACTCTCGCTTGTATGGCAAGAGATTGAGTTTCGCCACAAATAGCGATCATATCTAGATATACTAGAGCGTAAACAAGATGATACGTGCATTAAGTTTTACATATTTCTTCTTTGTTATTTTTTTTTTCCGGCAGGTAGTATTTCTTAACTTCTTTTCTTGTTTTATTTTGTTTTGTTTACGAAATAATGTTTAATCGCACAATTTTTAGCAGAGATTAGTAAACCAAATAGTAATAATGTGGAATATATTATCTTAATAAAACTGTTTATTTACTTAAAAGTTATGTTTTATGTAATATGCTCTACATAAATAATATTACCTCATTTTTACAATCCCATAACTTGTACGACAGAATAGTAATACAGAAATGTAAAATATATGGGAAATTCCTTTATTTACCACATATTCAATATGGTCAATTAATGTCACAAGAAACCGGTTTAATCATTTCCAAAATTCTCCGCTTAGTCACATTCAACTGCATTAAAAGAATACGTGGGCTGATGGAACTCATCTTGTGAAAGTGAAGTCCAAGAGAAGCCGTTATTTCTGAAAAGTATTCGATCTCCTAATGTTTTTCCAGCAGTGCCATTTGAGTTCGCATTATTTGGAGTGGAGCCTTCTCGTTGAAAATGACCTAACACCGACCCTGTCACTCTCATCAGCTCATCAAGTTCTTATCCGAGAACCACAAGGAACCAATGAGAGCACATCAGCTCTGTATTGTGGACTGTGGGCAGACTGTTCTATGACTTCGTCTGTTGGTCTGGAATCCCAAAATGTTACATTCTGGCAATTTATGATCCATTAAAATGGAAATGAGTCTCGTTCGTAAACCACACATTCTTTACCCGTACGATCATTCGATTAAAACTGTTGCATATTTCATCAGGAGAGTCGCGTTTGTCACGTTCTATTAATGAATAGTTCACATACATTTCATATGAAAACAATTTAGGTTCATCTTTCAAAACTCTCTCATAATGTTGAATGCATTCAAAGTTCTTATACTAGTCTTCCATTTCCTTTTGTGGGACTCCGAGTCGCTGAATGCCCTACAGCTTCAGTGTTTCTTGTATTCAAATCGTTATTTGTTCGAGTTAGGTAGAAATTTTTTGCCATTTTTTGTCTATGGCCATAGTTTTCTTTCGTGGTTCTGATGGAGGTTGCACTATCTATGTGGAGTCTTGACTTGTAATTTAGGTTCCAAATAAAATGAGACATTTTATTCTCTGTAACAGAGATTTTTATTTCACACAAACATAAACTGGAGAACATTGTTACCAACTTTGCGAACTATAAATTACTAAACTATTAATGACCAACCGTTGTAATTATGGTAACACTGCTCTAATACAAATTTGTTTTATTTTATTTATTTATTTATTTTTCATTTTTCCATCTGGATATATGTAATATGAATGCCTTTAATTCAAGTAGGTTTTCAGTTTTATTCTCGGACTAGATTTTTAAACAAAATCACATCAAATGTTATAATCTACTTACCTTTTTAATGAACCATTATTACGTTTTAAGTTTTAAGCTAAGAAAAAACTGTATTTGTAAGTTTCATGTTAACTTAAATACAGAAGAGTTATGTGTCAATAATTGTGAATTGCCAAACTTTTTTTCACTGTTAGGGAGAATAAAACTTAATTTTTTCGAAGTTCTGATATGTCCTTCAGCTTTGTCTCTTTTCAAACACCAACAGTAATCAGCTATTATTGACACATCCCAATGACTTACATAGTGGTTTCCATTGTTTTAATGACTTTATGAATCAGCTCACCTTGTTCTTCGCTCATTGCATTAAGATTCGCAGGGAAGTAATCAATATGATTGTTGAGAAAATGCGCTTTAACACTCATTCTACACCTTAGATTGCTAAAATGTTGTAACATTTCCTCCACAATTTCTTTATAGTTCTCAGATTTCTTATTGCCAAGAAATTTTTCTGTCGCTTTTTTGTATGCCAACCATGCTGACTTCTCTAACTCGGACATCGACTGAGGAAAGGTCTCATCCTGCACAAGCTCACGAATCTGCGGTGCATCGAAAATACCTGCTGCTATCTTAGCTTCAGTTTTCTGTGGGAACTTTGTAACAAGAAAGTTGAAACAATTACTATCCTTATTTAGAGCAGTAACAAATTACTTCATTAGGACTAATTTAACATGGAGTGGTGGAAGAACATTAGAAGGAGAAACCAATGGTTCATACTTCCATTATGATTTTTTTTCCTCCTGGAACTAAATTGCCCCTTTGAGGCCGATTTTTTTTCTGTCTCTGGATTTTTAGCCTGTGTTCCCTTTACACAGTGGATCATTCATTATTTAAATCTCTCAGAATAGTTTTAATATATCTGCTCAATGAACAAATAATAAAAACTGCAATTTTCTCTAATACCGATTTATGAAAATCTATAGCCCGGTGAAACAAAACTAAGGCTGGTTTGAGAGACTCCATGTGGTAAGGAATCAGAAAATGTTAACAGTTTTTATTCAGCAAAAAGTGTGTAGAAAGTTTTAGAACTTTGTAACAAACTACAGAAATACTTGATAGAATTAATCTCCAAAACACTCACGAAACGTAACATGTTCTCCAACTGTTCAAGTTATATAAAGGATTTTGTAAGCTAGCCTACTTCCAAAATTGAAAGTGGTAGCGACTGTTGTATAATTACTTGGACATGAACTAGTAGGCATTTCGTGTTTATTACGGATGTCCGGTGTAAGTTCCCCCTCTAGCAACGTCATACCAGGATCATTAATAATGTAACGCTACATATGAGCACACAAGCTCCATGTTTTGTAAATTCACATGGAAGTGAAGCAGTTTGCCAGGAACAATAATCACTCTAATACTTTGTTACAACATCTGCATACACCATTGTGTCAGTTCAAACATTAAAACTGATTACATCCTGTAAAAACCCTCGTTTTCGCAAACATCTGCGATTTTTATGCAAATAAGCAATGACAGCTGTTTCTCCTTCATTTTCAGAGCTACTGTTTTTTCAGCTACGTATAAAAACGTGCAACTTGGCTTGCTGCAGAATTTTTACTGGGTTGATACGTAGAGAATAAAAGCATTTATTGATTTAATTGAAAAGCTCAATTTTTGTGGCTTATGGAAAGAAAGAAAAAACACGTGAACTGAATCCCCATTTCGTGAGGTGAATTTTTTCTGAAACAAAGGAAAGCTGTTTGAAAGCGTATCGTATAACTCAATGATGAAAGTTTACAGACATTAATTAATAATAATTTTGTCAGCCTCAGTGAACTCGGAGTAATGTGCTCCAAGGTCAATGGGTACCTCAGAATGTAAAAATGTAGAGTTTAAGTCACTCGACCCTCTTTAGAACAATAAAGGTAACTAAATTCTCTTGGTATAGTAGTCTCTATATTAAAGTATATAAGGCTCAAAATGGACTGAAGGCGGAGGAGGAAAAGAAGAAAGAGAAGGGGAAGAAGAAGAAGTAACATTCCTATTTGCGGTCATTTTCTGAATGTTAGATACACAATATATACTTTTTATATTTCTATATTTTAATGATGCTCGCCTACACAGAGTATAAAGAATTAAATTAAACGGGTTATATCAGTGGAATATTTCCTTTTCAAAAGCTTAGTGGATGTAAATGGACTCATCGTATCTTTTCAGTTTACTTCAGATATGTGAAATAGCCACTATACTTGCCTAAAGCATGTTCTGAACTGAACGTCAAAAACCATAAAAAAAACTCTAATATTTTATCCAACCGTCTCGAGTTACATGCTCTATGCATATCTGGTCCCCATTTTCATTTCTAGAGCGAACAAAGCCATTGAAGAAATGCGACTATTATTTTGGGATAGAGGTAGTATATAATTTCAATTGGGACATAAATAATTAAATTCTGACGTGACTGGTTTCCTCACGGTGCAGCATTTTAACAGAGTAGCAGATTAGCAATGTTATAACCGCAAACTGCTACTATTAAATCTCATACAAATGCTCTCTGTTAGCAATTTAATTTGGTACCCTCGCGTTAATGTCACGGCAAGATATAAGAATTGCCAAAATGAAAGTGAGACTCTTTGATTTTGTTTGTAATGATTCATTAATTGGTTTTAAAAAAATAGATCCTTTGAGGATTGCGTATTTTGTGTCAGTTAATAGGGAAACTATAGAGAATACAAAATATCTAAATAATAATAATAATAATAATAATAATAATAATAATAATAATAATGATAATAGTAATAATGTACCCTGAAATCCCCTAAGGGCTATGACCTCCTGCCAAATCAAGGACTGAGCTCAATATTAACTTATTAGGTGAATTATTCCTGAGGAGTAATTATGATTCACTTCACATAGCCACCCATAGTTCACTGTTACACTAGTTATTGAAAAGGAAACTTGCAAGGATTTTCTACTGTCGTCTGTCCTTTGCTCTCCTCGTCTATCGCACCCGACCCTCCGTCTGAAGGAATCTGCCCAGTTGACTTTTATCGTCCCGATTCTGGGGTGTCAAGTTGTTATTCTGTGTCCATCTCCTGTGGTCCAGCCTCACCACGTGTCTTCCCCATTTCCAATTTAGCATTTCAGCGTCTTTCGTGTGCTCCTCATTCCTTATTCTGACTTTCAAGGAGATTTGGAGGATCTTGCGCTCCATCCTGCGCTGACGCGACTGGATCATTTGTTTCTGCTTTGAAGTTATTGGCAGTCATAGAGGATGACGGGAAGTACACAATTCTCCAGGACTTCTGTCTTCAGACTTAATCGTGTTCAGTAATATGAACTTCAGAGACGAGCATTTTTTTTCCATGCCAGACCTAGTGTATTGATTTGTTTCTCCATGTTGTTGTGAAATGACAGGCTCTGGTCCAGGTATATGTACTTTAATGGTTCTCTATTTATGCGAACTGGTTCCCCTCTTGCATCTGCCATCAATTTTGTCCTACTCATGGTCAGGCCCGATTTTCAACTGACCTTCAGTTCCTTTATGTCTGTTCTAAAACGAACGCCGAGCTGGTCAACAGATACTGCCATCTACAAAACGCAAATGCCTTAGTGTCAGTCCATCTGCTTTAATGACATGTTTGTTTTCCCACTGAAGTTTTCCAATTGGCAAGTGAATAGTTTTGATGACAGGGAACCTTGCATCATTCCTCTCTCTGACATCGAAATCCTTCTGTGCCACTTCAATCCTTTTTTCAACCTGACTTTCTTCATGGGGCTTAGCAAGATGTCATAGAACTTAGCTAAATATAATGAATTCCTTCAATTTCCAAGGCTTGGTTCCGCCAAAGCGAATGCTTTGTTACAGTGCTAAAAGCAATGAACGGCTTGAGGGCGAATTCTTGTACTTTTTCATTAAGTTGATTCGTTGCATGGAGGTGATCAATTGTGCTAAATCCAGATTTAAATCCTTCTTGTTCTATAGGCTGGTTCCTGTTTTGGACATTCTCCTCGTTAGTGCTTTTGTAAAAAGTTTGTGCATGCTAGGGTAGCAGGCTGTTTGGTCTGTAATATACACCCACTTACACAATATTTATTGATTATGAAACGGCCTTAAAAGGACTTTAATTATAAAAATGGTAACATTTCTATAGATATATTATTTGCTGATTACTAGGTTGTCCTGACTTGTTTAAAGGAAATATAGCACAACAGAAAGGAATAAGATACAATTTTAGCGGAAAAAACAAAGGTAATGGGGGTTCCAGGGTAAAGAGCCACTAACTATCTTGGTTGCACACCAATATAAATAAGTATTAAAATTTTTAAAAATGTGAGGTAAAGTGTTCTAATTTTTATCGTATTTCATATGAAATCGGTCAATGTTGAAGCAGGGTATGCAAGAGGCCAAGTAAGGTGTTCCTGAGTAATCAATAGATAAAAAGGGCATATTATTTAACATTATGCAGACGATTCATCTTTGTGTCATAAAAACTATCCAAAATATCGTTAATATGTGCGTGTTATGTGTGCCTTTTCTCCTCAGGGGAAGCGCCTTGCATTTAGGATAAACGTCAATTAATAAGAGCTTTTTTACATTTCAGTGATATTGAAGTTAACTGCCGCAAGGCATTAGCACTCTCGGCATATGCGGCAATAGTTGTCGAAAGCCTCTAATCTTTGCAACGTGAGCCGATTCCATAACAATAATTAAATATGTAAATGCTGAAATTGTAGGTGTTGTTTTTCAGGTATTTTGGCACCTGCTGGTGATATTAACCCCAGCCCGCGGCAGTTTCCTTTACGAAATGAACGCCATCGTGCTTTTATTTTCTCTTGGGTGCCAGAATTTATTTTCTGCACGCAGTCCTTTAGCGTTTACATGCACAGTCCAACAACATATAAATAGAAACAATTCCAGTAAACAAGGATAAATAATAAAAAAACTTAAATAAAAGTATGTGCTCTTGAGAACATTTTTGGATAATTCCACCTTTTAATTGGATTATACATTGACTGTTTTTACGGCATCTTTCATTAGCTTGCGTTCTAAAATACACACATTAACAAATAATTTCACAGAACTGAAAGTCGAATGCATTCTGAATGGGAGCTAATTCCACTTAGGTTTAATTTCATCAGTAGGTACAAACAGTTCTTCAAAAATACGTGCTCATAAATTCAGGATTTACCAGTTTATTTTCGGTAATAACACATATCATTATATCCCATCATTTATAACAGAATCTATTATAATTTCACATTTCGCTGACAGCAAATACTGTTACGTCTGCCGAGATGCCGCAATACCTTCTCGCATGGATGAATCAAATACAGAATGTAACAATAAGGTATGGCCAAACTTTCAGGACACATTCCCAACAACATAAGAAAATATGTTATATGAACATGGATCCAGAAATGCTTTATTTCCATGTTAGAACTCTGTTCTACAACTCTTCATAATGTTCGTCCTGGTGGTGTAATAGTAACCATACTTGCCTTCTAAACCGAGTTCAAACGCGAGTTCAAACCCGGCCAGGATCGATGGATTTTTCCGGGCGTAAAAATCTTAAGTATGGCTTCCTTCGGAAGGGAAGTAAAGCCGTGGGTCCCATGTCGTACATTTACGGCACAAAAAAGAAACTCAAGCCTGATAGAAGAGGCCTCTGAGAAAAATGTGTCAACCGTTTCACGCCCTAAATTGAATGGGACGCTGATGACTGAGATGTTAAAGAGCGTCCGTAAATAAAACGAACCAAAAAAAAAAAAAAAAAAAACTCTTCACAATACATTAATCATGGGATACACAAGGAACAGAACGTACCAGCATGGTACATGAAATTCTCTCTTACACGAAATGTTCAAAATGCCCTGTTGGTTACGTCTAGTTAAGTTGTAATGTTTAGGTTCACCGGTGTTTTGTGTTCCATTTGAACGAAGTTAATGACGATGCATGTGTCAGTGCTATCGGAGGACATTTTGAACATTTCGTGCAAGAAAGAGTTCATGTGGTAAGCAGGAAGGTTTTGTTCCTGTGTTTCCCTTGTTTAATGTACTACGAAGAATTGCAGAAAACGAATTCCAACCTGGAAATAAAGCGTTTCCGGACCTATATACATATAACACATTTTCTTCTTCTATGTATGAGAAATGTGTACTGAAAGTTTGGTCTACCGGTTATACATACTGAATTGAGTTTCGCGGGGCGGCGGCCGAGCTGCATGGGGAGCACCGTCTGTACTCCGGCCTACAGCAACACGAGTTCGTGGTGTACCGAACTACAACTTCCACCCTGAAGGTTTTGGCCAGGCAAGAACTGCGTAAGGGAATTCCTCCGCAAGTCGAGTTCGTGAAAGGCATTACAGAGCGCTAGAGCAGAGAAATAGGTTGCTCTAGAGATCTAATTAAAGTATTAGGTATATCCCATTCCTGATAGTCCGATTTCACTGATTTACAGAACTATTTTCCTTGTTTTATTTAAATAGCCGAATTACGTTGCAAACATTTTTTTTTTTTCTACTGAACGATTTTTAAATTTTGGGTTTCAAGTAAACCCCCGCTTTTAATAGTATGATTTTGTTGATATTAAAAATCTATTTCTCTTCTTATATTTCAATGGCATATCCCGAGTCTCTCGAAAAAAAAAATTGCGGCTGCTAAAGCGACTTTTAAATGTTCGCTTTAGGTTAACATTCACTATTTAAATTTCTGTTTTCAGATATACCCCCAACCCTAATGATGCGATCTCCCTGAATTTTGGAAACTATTTTTTATATCTTATTTATAATGTATGTACAGTTTCGTTGCGAAAAAACCGATATAATAGCCGCTAGAGCGATTTTTAAATTTTGTGTTTCAGTTAAACCCCCATTTTTAATGGTCTGATAACTGATTTTAAAAAATTATTTTTCTTATTTTATTTCAATGGTATACACCGATTTTTTTTTATAAAAAACCAAAATTGCGGCTTTAAATTTTAGCTTCAGGTTAACTCCCGCCCTCAATGGTCCATTGTTACTGATTAATGAATTCAATGAATCATTTGTTAATTGTTTGTTATATGCCGAGATTTCTTGAGAAAAAACAAAATTTTGGGCTGCTACAGCTTTTAACAGACACATATTTAAGTAAAATTTTCACAAATTTTTTCATGAGTGCAACCGCAATTCCTTTGGAATTCGCTAAAAGAGTCACGAAAAAGACATGCAGTCACCCGTGTCATCCAAGGAGTTTTGAACTGCATATTCCAAATATTCTTGATATAGCCTAAAAAAAATATTCGTCATTGTTGGTTATTCCCATTGGGAAATTGATTTTTTTTTCTCCCTTTTCTTCTGTTCTTCTAACCCAGATCCTATTTCCCGCCATTTTCAACTGCTAATTTTGTAGTTATACAGATGTACTTTGTCCTTAATGATTGCTCTTGCTTTATCAGTTTGATTGGTAGGGAAGGAGTAAAACTTTTCGGTACTTCAGCCTAGCTAAAAACTGGCCGTTTGTGTCTGGGCCCCAGTGGGGCAGCTTCGCGAGAAGGGATAAGATATAGGAGACCAGGATCCAGGGAGGAGGAAGCATGGACATAAACAGGGTCTCTAACAATGTTTTCATGTGGAACACCTCGACGCGGGCGGTGCTCCTCCTACTAGGGTTTCGAGCCCCGCGGAAGAACTAATTCCATACTACATGCCGTAGCATTAACCTTTCCAAAGCGCAAGCCACCGTCACACCGCACCACCTCACCTCGTCTGGCACTTTCAACCAGTAACAGAACCAACAAAATGAAATGAATTAACAGATCGAAAAAGAAATATCCATATCAGCATTCGCCTAAATGACCAGGGAAAACCAGGTAAAAAAATTGTCAGGATGGCCTGCCCCCAAAGACCTCCCGGAATGCAAGTCCCAAGCGTTAATGCTTGTAAGGATACGATGGAGTTAATTTTTTACCCATAGTGCATTTCATTGTGTCCTTTTAATTTGCATTCTTTGGATTTCTCAAGGAGAAGCTGTTAAGGAAAGTAGAGCTAAATTTAGAAATGTCTGCAGACAAATTTACACCTGATGTATTTCTCTAATTTATAAAAGCACGAAATAATTTGAAGATGCTATTTGTTTCCCTCAAATCAATTTAAATTTTTGAACAACCTAACGAAAATGCCATGAAATGTAATTCTAAATTTCTATCCGGAAGGGCAAACAGTATTTTAAGCAGAAAAAACTGCACACGTCATATATTTGCAATGATCGATGTACTAATCTCCAACGTACCAATTTTTATTTGTAAAACGTTCGTCTGGGTAATATCAAAAATGTCGTCAATGTGGTAGGTAATGCAGAACAGAGCATGTCAATTTCGCTCATTTCACAATTTAGCTAAAGAACTATAACAATAACAATGTAATAAAAGTGTTCATGTACACCAAATGTTGTTTAATAATGTTATTTTTATTCTAACGTTACATATTTCATTTCCACAGAACATTAATGAAGAATGAAGTAATAAAAGTGTTCATGTACACCAAATGTTGTTTAATAATGTTATTTTTATTATAATGTTACATATTTCATTTCCACAGAACATTAATGTGCAAATTAACATTAACTGAACGTATGCAATTTTCGCAAATACTAACTATATTATTAAGAACTGGGTATATTCTGCTCACTCAATTTGGTGGTATTTTGTATGCAATTACTGCAATTATTTTTATTTCATTCAACATATACACAGCAGTTGCTACCCGACATAACCTCTGTTGGTTAATGGGTGAGAAGGCAGCATCTAAAATTACAAAAATCAAACATTTATTCTTTTGCTTTTGTTTATCACATAGTTGTTTCACTTCAATTTGTGTTCACAGCTTAAGCTCACAGATCACAGAGAAGTGTGAAACTCTTTCGCAATGCCTAACTAGTGCACATTAGATATTAAATGAAAATTATCACAAACTTCAATTCTTCATACTATCTATCGCCTCCTTACTCGTTCCTTGTTCTCTCATTTTGCATATCTTCTAATTTTTTTATGGAAATATCGCTCAATATCCAATAGGGCCTGTTGATTTTTTAAAATTTTAAAAATTACGGCACTAAAAAGTTGTAACATGACCTGTGAATTATAAATATGTTTTGGTTTATTTAATATAATTAAGCTTAGGCGGATAAAAACTACTTAAATTTTGATTTTTTTAAAACTTGTTTGTGAAATTTGTACTAAGAATCAACTTGTTGAATTAGCGTCTTTTTACTGAAAAATGTGCGTCAAGTTCACTGAAAATCGTTAAAACTGATTGCCTGTAGCTCGCAGCTATATATTAATGTTATTTTTATTATTGCATAATATATTTTATAATAAATAGTGTCACTGTAATGCGCATATAACAAATATAACTGTTTATTGTGGCAAATATATGTTAATGTACACATTATTTCGCTCCGTTCGTTACAGCGCGCTTTTGAGCAAGGGGAAGGGAGTTATTATAATACGCATGAGTAACATGAATCATTTGGCGATGTTGCGTGAGACGCTAAACTTTCTGCTCCTGGAAGCTGTGGTAAGGGCTGGACGTGTCGCCTCCCTAAGGGTTACCAGCACAAGGATGTCGGATACCACAACTTGTGTAATGGATTAGGTATTGTATAATTAAATGTGTTTTGGTAGCTCAAAATATCTTCGTTCATAAGAATATTTCTGCCCTAATTATTCTCCTTATGAGTTCCACCGGGTAAGGATGTAACAGATTAACGGGGATTGAAAATTGAGCTGGCCTCATGTCCGAAACGTTGCTTTAAGAAGTTTGCGAGTCACTCTTATTAGTTCAAGACAGTATTCTATCCTTTTACAGATTGCAAAATATTTTATTGTATTAAAAGTTATTTCTTCAACACTCAGCATTGTTACTGTCATATCTGTTGAATATAGAAGTATAATGACTTCTAAACAAACAAACAAAAAACTGCACGTATTCACTATATGAGCAACTTAATTGCAGCCGGTAGAGAGTTGTTGCCCGTTGAATTCCCAGCCCTGCGAAATGTTCTGAGGGAGAAAGATGTCGGAAATTACCCAATTGGTCGTTTTTCAAATGAAATTTATTTGAAGAATGAGAACGAGGAAACAGTTCTTTGGTAGCCCCTATTATAAATTTAAAAATGTCCATCAACAAGATCCCAGAAAGTTGGAAGCAGGCTAAAAATATATTTCTTGCTAGGAAAAAACTATGATGTCAAAGAGACCTTCACTTTATTGCAAATATAAATTACTTCTCTGCTCTGAATTTGGTTGGCCGGAAGATGCTGCTTGCGAAAAAAGAAGTTCATATTAACTGTAAATGTCCTAAGGAGATGAAAATACCTATAAAGAAACATGACTTTTAATTAGGGATCAGAGAAACAAGGCTGGTTTTATTGTACCACGTCAAATTGGTTTTCCAGATATGCCTGAGAATATGTTTCATTTGTTTCAATATTATTAAGTGATACCGTTCTCTCTGAGGATAAAAATTAAAACAAATAGCTTAGGCTCAAGATCCAAGAATGACCTTCACTTCCAAATTAAATTGGATGGCAGGTATAACACATTATAATTAAAAATGTTGCCATGCAGAGTTTGGGATATGGTGTTGGCCTTCGTGTCATTACCACCTTTATGGATTAAGTTGACTGTATCTTTTTTATGGCAGTGAGGAAACAAATCATCAAAGAACAGCATTACTCTGTATGCAGTGAGCCAGGTGGAAGGTATCTCTATCACTTTATTCCAGATAAAATTTTAAAAAGGAAGAAGTAGATTATATGAAGAAGAAGGGTATTGACAAAACCATACAGGCCATTGAAGGTGATTCTACAATTGCTACTGGTTGGGAGGGTGGTACTATGCACTGGGTAGGGGTTAAAGTCGATCATCTGATATGGTTGGTTTGTTTGCCCCTGCAACCTATATGGGAAAATATTTTCCAATAACAAATGGAGAGGAAACATTGGCAAAATGCTAAACTGCAACAGAGCTTGAAATTTATTCTTCGTTTGCCAAAATTTCAATTAGAGTGCCTCTTATTCCGTTTATTAACAAACTTGTAAATGGTCCATCAAATCAAGCAACGGCTACATAATCATACAGGCTATCTTCCTATGGACTTGACTCATCTTGAAATTGGTCCAGTCAGTCATTCAATGTGGTTAACTACAGCATATAGGTTTCAAAGTATGGCTTTAAAGACAATGCCTTTAATAACTTGAGACAGATAGTACAATATATTGCTGTTGTGTACCACCCTTTCTGGTTCAACATAAAAATAAAGCACTCTTCGACAGAAGCCCCATGCGATATCTTGTTTGAGGAACAGCAAGTTGACTGCAAAATAAAACTATGGTGAATGCTGCTATGCCGACTATTAAGTGTTCAGCATGTTATGCATTCAGCGAAATGATCATCAGACACTCTTGTGTTCGAACAATAAAGTGGAGAGGAAAACTGGTACACAAAAATTAATTGAGACAAGGAAATGATGATACACTGGGAGATCTTTGGAAAACACCTTCCATCAACTCCAATTCCTTTTGGAGCTGATAGACTGGTCTGAATTAGTATACGAAACTCCTTTGACTTGTCAATTGACTAAATTTTCAATATAAAGTTCATTAATGGCCATGTCATGTTCAGTATACAGATATGTTTGTGAAACAAGTCACAGAGGCGGCAAGAAGAATGTATACAAATGAGAAACACGAGGGCGACATCAGAGGTCAACAAACAAGTCGATGGCTGATGTCCAGGAATGAATAAAAGCAAGTATTGGTCAAACTTGTTAAATGTTTCTATAAAATTGAATGTATTTTGTATTTTAACGGTTTATGTGCAATCGTTATACGACAAAATAATGACAGATTCAATTAGCACACCCAAATACATACTTTTAAGACCCCTTATTTTCGACCCCAAAATTAATATGCTCTTCCTTGCTATTTTTTTTTCTCTTTAACCAAGGATGATAGATATTTATTTTTATTATAATATACTTCGAGAGTCTACTCAACCATGCACGTAAAACTTTACCGCTAAACGTTGTTGTCCAGAAACCAGATACTTAATATTGCTAATCAATGCAGTTTTACCTCGATTCGTGTCCTTGTTATCTCATTTTGGGCCTGGAATTTTCCTTCGGTAACAGAATTTTTCCCAAAATTACTCTGCACAACACTCGAGCGCATGCAACGCAAGCTACCACAGTTATTTTATTCATTCAAGGTGCTTGGAAAATGCTCTGACATCCACCATAGTCCTCTGTGACTTTGATTTTAATTCCGAAGTTGAAAGAACCATTTTGTTGACCTAGTTTAAGAACTTTTTTCAGATATTAACACTGGTGGCTACAGCAAAGAACTGAAGGAAACAATAATTTGCTCATTTATGGCTAACAAAGACAAATTCCATTAGAATTATATAGCAAATTCCTGCACACCTATTAACAAGAACACCGTTTCGAAATAACATTTATCATTAATGCTATCCGTTTATTAGAGACGGGCTCTGTTTATAGAATGAAGAGCATCACTTGTGAATTCAACATAAATGGAAAATCCCTCTTATGAAGCTGGCAAAAGTTCATGTACCAGGAATGAGTTGCATTTGCCTAGGCAACAACATAGGTGTCTGTGGTAAATGTAACACAACCTTAGTACCTGAGCATAGAATATATTTTAGAAGAAAATAGAAAAGAAAAAATATATTGTCTAACATTTAGATGCTGAAACTACTTATATCGTAAAAGACTAAAATAAATAACTAATTATTACAATAATAGTGGTTATAGAAAGAGTAGAAAATTAAGGCACATAAACATTTGTGCTTTCATATAGCACAAAAATATCATAAAAGCGACTCTACGTGTGATTACTATAAGGTATTCTGTTTCATTCAGCATGATCATTGTAGTCCGCATTAATACTTTGCAATTTCGGTTACAAAATCTCTAATTTCTGCGTAAAACCTTGGACAAACTAAGCTTTTGCTGCTCCGTTTGTATAACGAAATCCCTACCGACAACTTGAATTCCTGTGCCAATATTTAGCGCAAGCTTAAAGGATTTGGTGTCAGATTATCATCCCTACTTCCTCATGTAAATTTATATTGACCTTCATTGCACTTGCGTTTGTGTTGCACTGACTTTTCAACACACATCCACCAATTCAATTCCAGCAAAGATTAGCTTCTATTAGGCTGTGGTAGAAACAAACAGAGAGGAAATAAAATATAGTCGTTTTAAATTAATTTTGAATTTATAATATGTTTCAATTTTGCAGTCAATAACATGCGAGATTTATATACGACAAATAACATTTTCAAAATTACTGCCGCGAATGACAGCACAATCATTGTTACGTTTCTTAAAAATAAGTTCATTGAAGAAGTATACCAGAAACAGAAGGACTGGATTCAGCCCAACCCCCCCCCCCGCCTTCCTTCGTCCCTTCTCACTGAATTTTTTCCGGTTCCAAGAGAACAACAGAAGCAAAGCAACAATAGCAAGGTCGCTTCAGCACCAAGGTGAATGTCCGCAGAAGGCGAGGTTGACAAGTCCATAAAGAGACTAGGGGTAACACAATTTCCAACTTATTTTCTTGTCTTTTTCGGTTATAAGCACGTTCATCGCGAATTTGCAGAAGGTGTAGAACTTAAAACGTACTACAGTTGGTTTGCTCTGCAATAATCGTGAGTTCAAGTACTCTGAGCAAATAACTTAGTGCTTCTATTTTGAAGACAGCAGTAAGCGTTTTCAACATAACTACAACTACAACAACAACAACAACAGCAATAATAATAATAATTTAAGGATATCCGAGATATTATATTACTAATGCGAAGTTATTCATTTTACTCGTATGTAACTTTTTCTCAGAAAGTATTACAGATACCTCAGTGAAACATTTACTGATTATTTTTCATTACATTATAAGTTCTAAGCTCTACTTCAGTAAAGTAATACATTTTTGTAACGACTAGTTTTTATAAAAGTAAAACAATATTAATATTAATGTACAAAAAGACATTAAGCAAATGACCTGAAACTAGAGGTCAACATTGAATGCAATAATGCAGATCAGCTGTAAAACTGTGGTGTTTCTATCTTTATTAGTGTATGAGGAAAAGGTACATATATCGTGAATTTTTCACTCATGACTAAAATAGCATTAAAGTAATACAACTAATTGTAAATTTACATATTGATTTATTTCTTGCACCTCCATCTTCACACAATTAATATACAGCATACATGTTACAGGAGACAGTTTCACTCAAAACTGCAATTAAAATGTTCATGTCAGCCATTATATTAACATTTCCTTTGTTGTCTTCAATATCTTCCATGTGATTACAAGAAATCTTTTTCTTGGAAGCACAAGGGAGAGTGTAAGTAATTAGTATTTCATTCACTTGAATTATTCTCTTCAGAAACGAGCCCATTGTTTTTATCATAATACTAACATTCTTTATTGGGGAGCTTTTCTAATACCCTTCCTATTTCCTTCGTTTTTAAAGTTTTTATAAACCCTGATTGACCTAGGCATGATATTAGATGTATTTAGAAAGTAAAATTCAAAATATAGACAAAACTTTCCAATTGCTTAAAAAATTAAACACATAAGCACTCATTACTGTTAACGCGTTTGAAACAGTAATTTATTTACAAAATACATCAATTCATAGCCTTCTATAACAAATGGTTTCAGAGATATTTTCACTTTTATGCAATAGTGCGGGGTATTAAAAAAGTAGTTTGACATATACATTACGTAATTAAATGTACTTACAATTGGAATTTTTCAATAAATGAGATAACAAAATCCAAGTAATTATTTGGTACAAAAACTATTTTTTGTTTTTCAAAATTTGACCTCTGATTTTTTCTTATATCAAAAAGTAAGATTAGTTCTCGGTACATTAGGAAAAAAATCTGGCTGTGACCCCACTGGTTTAGAGTATACTTGGATGAATGCGACCACAAAAAAAGTAAATAGATATTTGCATGGCAATGAAGAGTTGTATAGTGTTGCTTTGTACATTTCTGGGAAACTCATTCTTTCATTAGCATTCAAACATAAATTCATACATGTCGCTTACGAGGTTAAACAGATTAGAGTTATTTGTCTGAAGTGATTGCTTGATCCGATTTTCCGCCATATTGCGGGTGAAAAGGGCATCTGGAAGGGTGGATGGTGTCAATTTAGGAAACTGTAAAAGCGAACACGAAAAGTGTTCTAAAATTTCTTCATTTGCGTTTCTTAAACTTGAGTTTAATTAAAGGCACGACTAAACATAATATAATAAATCAGTCCGAGGCCCTTGCCACTTACAAATTTCCCCTTCTCTTGTGACAGGCTATCCTGCGTCACATGTGAGTCTTGTGCCTTCATCAATCAGATTCGCGCAATCTTCTCTGCCTTCGCTTATGAACTGCTCTCTCAGCTCTGGACGAACTTGGGAATCTTCTGTAGTTTATGCAAGTTTGCTCACGAAACCTGAATACTTTGGCTTAAATCTTGTAATTTAGATTTAATGCTGTATTGTGTCCTTTCGGACCAAACATTTCTTTTCTTCAGCTTTTAGTAAGTAATGAGTTTCGTAACCCTACAGGTGCCCGGTTCAAGTACAGGAAAGCATTGTTCTTTTTTTTTTTTTTTTTTTTTTTGACCTCACCGTTTCTTAAGCATATGGCTCTGAGATTTCATTTCAAGTAAAAAGTAATGCATTAATGTTTTATTGCTTTGGCGTACTTGTTACAAATTCGTAAACTTAAAGAAAATAAAATTTAATCTTTTATTTTGCAGCCACTTTTTAAGTTTTCTTTGTATTTACTGCTTTAATTTGTGGGTGTTTCTTTTCAATTTTCTGATTGTCTGCTAATGTTCTAATAAAATGTTGCTATGTTAAGTATCTATTTGATTATGTGCGTTTTGTTTCACGATCCCAGTGCTAGTATGCCAACTCTTACCGAGTTTTGGCTTCTAAGGCTGTTTTCATCCTTTACTAAGAAATTGAATTTAACATAACTTCGGAGAGCGGACGTGATATTGCGTAGACGCGATCGAAGCGATTATTTGACCGCTTTGTACTCACTGTAACTCTTAATCTCATGTTTCTCCCATTAGTGCACATTCCTTAAACAAGATGAGGGCTGGCTGGGCTGTATACAGCATTTGCGTAACGTGCAGGAAACCCCCAGCATATAAACATAAATTATTAGCGATAATCTCCAAAAGTTTAGACGATATCACAAAACCAATTTCAGTTTAGTCATTACGACGTCAATACACCAATATAATGCCTTTTAGTCAGAAATAAATATCATGTTGTGCCATTTTCATAAATTTAAATATTTCATATTTTATTGGCTTTTTTTTATATAAGGCCGAGTCAAAAAGTATTATTTAGCGATCAAAATTCAGAATAATACAGTAGAGTATAATAACGGATATTTATACCCCTCTGCTGGAGGAACAAGCGCGAGCGGCACCTTGGGAAATATGACGTCAGCTACCATTACAAGATGGCATCCACTTGGAAATATGCACGAGCGATGATGATGATGATTGTTGTTTAAGGGCGCACAACAGCTAAGGTCATTAGCGCCCAATCATACTAAAAAACTGCGTCAGAACTAAAAAATAAATAGTAAACGCAAAGCAAGTCTGAGTAGCATGCTGTGCATGAAATAAAAGCCCATAACAAGTAACAAGTGGGTGTAATGGTCAACAAACAAGGGACTGGTATTAAAAAAAAAGCCGCAATAGCGAAAAACAACAGTCCTATAATGGTCTAAATAGGGTCAGTAAAACCCTATAACCAACTACACTACAACATATAAAAACTGGTAGTAAAACGCATCAGCAAAAGCTGAAAATAAACCAGTATTGTAAAAGTCGAAACTGGTGCAATAAAACCCCAAAACAATAACAAGGGTTATATACAACCACTCAAATAAGACTGGTACTAAAAACGATGCATCAAACGCTGAAACTACAACAGTCTTAAAAGCGTCTAAAAATGCCGTCATGGATAAAAAGAGAACACCTCACACCTTGCTCCAAAAACCACAAACACGGATAAAACGGAGCACTCGCTCGACAGCAACCATATTATCTGCAAGTAATTCCTCAATAGAGGAGGGCAAACGCAGGCGATGTCTAAAAACTGCCAGATGATGGCATTCAATTAAAATGTGACGCACTGTAAAGGGGTGGTCACAGTGAGGGCAAGCTGGAGCGGGTTGACTATTAAAAAGGTGAGAGTGGCTAAAACGGCAATGCCCAATTCTAAGGCGAGCTAAAATTACTTCTTCGCGACGAACATCGCGAGAAGAAGTCGACCAGTTAAAAGGGGTGGGTTTACATTCACGGAGCTTATTAGTTGGGAGTAAGTCCCACTCCTCGCGCCAGCGCGAAATAATGGCTCTACGTAAAGAATGTATAAAATCCCCGAAATAAAAACGCTGCTCGTATTCAGCAGGGTCTAAAACAGCGGATTTTGCTGCAACATCTGCGGCCTCATTACCCGGGAGTCCGACGTGTCCAGGCACCCACAGTAGTTTTACCCTGACGCCAGCGTCTAAAAGGGTTATCACAACATTCTGGACCATCTGTACAAGAGGGTGGTGATTGTACAGCTGTTTGAAACTTAAAATAGCACTCAAAGAGTCGGAACATATGATACTGTTCCCCTGATCGAAAATAAATAAAATCGCCTGATAAATAGCATAAAGCTCTGCCATAAAAATAGATGTTGCAACATTAAGACCATACGTAAAACTCGCACCATTAAAAACAAAAGCACATCCTACACCTGTGTCAGATTTTGAGCCGTCGGTATATATAAAATTCCAGCCATTAAAAGAGGATTTGATCTCGCTAAAAGAACAACGAATAATATGTGCTGCGGTCGAAGATTTCGGACAGGACGTGAGCCCGAGATGAACGGGGGCCTCTGCTAAAATCCAGGGGGGAGATGAAGTTTCCCCGGCTAAGAAAAAAGCAGGTAACTCCATGTCCAACGTCCGTAAAATCTCCCGAAAACGAAAGCCAGCGGGCTTAGGAGTAAAAGACCGAGCAGCATAAAAAAGATCAAAAGACACATTAAAAAACGGCCCATTCGTGGCATGACGAGGTTGCGCAGCTAAGCGACAACCGTACGCGGCCAGTAAAACATCCCTACGATAAAACAACGGAGGTTCTCCAGACTCCGCACATAAACTCAACACAGGACTGGTGGGGAATGCTCCAATACCAACACGGATACCCCGGTGATGAATCGGGTTCAGGCGGCGCAGAACAGAAGGCCGCGCAGAGCCATAAACAACACTGCCATAATCCAATTTGGACCTGATAAGAGCGCGGTAAAAACGTAAAAGTATAGTCCGGTCAGCTCCCCAAGATGTGCCACTTAAAACACGTAAAATACAAAGAGAACGTTCACACTTGCCTCTGAGTTGTGCTATATGCGTTGACCAGCATAATTTCCTATGGAACATCAAGCCAAGGAACCTAACTTCGTCCGCGAAAGAGAGTGCGTCTGGGCCAAGATGGAGCGAAGGTGAAGGATACTCCTTGTGGCGCCAGAAGTTCATGCAGACGGTCTTCTCTGCGGAGAAACGGAACCCGTGAGAAACACTCCAAGCGTGAAGGCGGTCGAGACAGCATTGGAGGCGGCGTTCCAAGAGACAGGTTCTCCGAGAGGAAAGATAGATGGCGAAATCGTCCACAAATAACGACGATTGTATTCCTGGCGGTAAACACTCGGTGATAGAGTTAATCGCAATGGCAAACAGTGTGCAACTAAGTACCGAGCCCTGAGGTACACCGTTCTCTTGAATAAAACTAGATGATAAAACCGATCCCACGCGAACATTAAAAACCCGGTCTTTCATAAATTCCTGAATAAAAACAGACATACGCCCACGTATGTTCCAATCGTGAAGCGTTCGGAGGATACCGCCTCTCCAGCAGGTATCGTACGCTTTCTCCAAATCAAAAAATACTGCAACCGTTTGGCACTTCCGAATAAAACCATCCATTATGTGGGTCGAAAGAGATACGAGATGGTCGACAGAGGAGCGGTGACGACGGAAACCGCACTGAGCGTTCGTCAATAGATGTCTCGACTCCAAAAACCACATAAGCCGTCCGTTAATCATGCGTTCCAACACTTTGCAGACGCAGCTGGTGAGGGAAATCGGACGGTAACTGGAAGGAAGATGTGGGTCCTTTCCAGGCTTAGGTATCGGAATGACGGTGGCCAATCGCCACGCGTTGGGAAATGTGCCATGACACCAAATAAAATTAAAAGTTCGTAATAAAAAAACTTTGCCTTCTGCTGATAAATGCTGCAACATAGCAACATGAATGTTATCTGGCCCCGGTGCGCAGTGTCGAGAGGTGGAAAGGGCATGCTCCATTTCCCTGGCGGTAAAAGGAACGTTGTAGCTCTCCTGGTGGTCGGAGGCAAATGAGAAACCTTTCCTTTCAACCTGCTCCCTTACTGCACGAAATGAAGTCGGGTAATTGGCGGAGCTGGAAACATCAGCGAAGGTTCGCCCTAAAACATTGGCGACGTTAGTCGGAGTGGTGAGCACTCGATTTAAAATCCTAAGACCGGGTATAGGTGTAAACCTTGGTTTGTCAGCAAAGCGGCGTAGCCGTTCCCAAACTACGGAGGAAGGCGTTGTACGGGTAAAAGAAGAGGTAAAAGAAATCCAAGAAGCCTTTTAGCTATCCTTGATGACTCGGCGGCATTTGGCGCGAAGTTGTTTATAGCTAATCATATTTGCTGAAGTAGAGTGGCGACGAAAAACTCGCAGAGCACCTCGGCGTGCACGCAATGCATCCCGGCATTCATCGGTCCACCAAGGAACCGGTAACCGTCTGGGGTGACAAGACGACCGGGGAATAGCCTTATCTGCGGCTGTTATGATGACCGTACGGAGGTACTCGATCGCGATGTCGATAGATGGAAATTCACACCCTGAAAATTCGGCCAAAGATCGATAGAGAGGCCAATTCGCCTTATCAATGAGCCATTTTGGCGCGCGCTGTGAATGTGCGTTTGAAGAGAGTACATGGATCTGACACGGAAAGTGGTCACTGGAATATAAATCGGAGATGACGTTCCAGGTGAAATGCACAGCAAGTGAGGCAGAACAAATGGATAAGTCCAAGTGTGAAAAGCTGTGAGTGCTGTCAGAAAGAAAAGTAGGTTGACCAGTGTTGAGCAGAACAAGATTGTGACGGTCGAGAAATTCTGCCAATATGCTGCCCCTGGCACACTCCGTGTTGGAACCCCACAGGGGATGGTGTGCATTAAAATCTCCCAACAGTAGGACAGGGGGTGGTACCTGAGACAGAAGATCGTCCAGGTCAACTGTAGTGATGGTACCGGACGGAGGTAAATAAACAGTGCAGATAGAAAAAGTAAGTCCGGAAAAGTGAACTGTTGCTGCAGCAGTTTGCAGAGGAGTCTGGAGCTGTAGTAAAGTACTGTACACGCCCTCTTTAATTAAAATTAGAACTCCGCCGTGAGCGGGAGTGCCATCTGCGGGAGGGAGATCAAACCTCACCGAAGAGTAACCGCGTAAATTAAAAGAATCACCTGGGCGAAGCTTGGTCTCTTGGAGACACACAAACAGTGGGTCAGTAGAACGTAAAATTAACTCCAGGTCAGGTCTTCTGCTACGGAGACCACGCACATTCCACGAAAGAATAGCCATTGTTAAAATTAGAGAAAATAAGCTAAAAAGTTACCACCTTACTTTTTGGACGGTCCAGGGCGAATCAATCGTCCTTTTTTGAAACGCGTGGGACTCGGTGGTTTATCAGGAGCAGGAGCATCCTGCTCCATTGAATCCTCAGAGGGAGGCTTCTCCTGCTGAGAAGGATCAACCGATTCCAGTACCTGGAAACGGTTGGAGGTGGAGAGAGGCGGTGATGGTGACCGCCTTATAGGCCTGCTCACAGAGCCATCGTGGGAGCTCGACCTCCGAGGAGATGACGGGCTGTGGTCTTTTTTCTTTGTCTTTCCCTCACTTGCGGACGATTTTAAAAAATCAGTCCTTGTATAGGCCGTCTTAAATTTGATGGGATCAGCGGCAAAAACAACTGGCTTGGCTACCGTTGTTGGGCGCTTGGCACTGGCAGGCGGAGGTGTTGTAGAAAAAACCAGGTCGCACGTTTGAGTGCTACTGTCACGTCGCGAAATCGCGGTTGCGGCTACAGAGCTATACGTACCAAGCTTTGGTACAGGAGGTAGACAGGCTTGATAACGTTTCCGGGCCTCAGAGAACGAAAGTTTCTCTTTAACGCGGATTTCCTGTATAGAGCGCTCATCCCTAAATCGAGGGCAGTCACGGGATGTGGCCGGATGAGAACCACGGCAATTCACACATACAGGAGCGGATGAACATGCTCCCTCGTGACTTTCTAAGGAACATGTGGCACAAATCGATTTAGGGCTCTTGCAAGATAATCGGGTATGGCCGAAACGCTGACATTGGAAGCATCGTAAAGGGCTAGGGACGTACGGGCGGACCGTGATGACCTCATACCCTGCTCTTATCTTGGACGGTAACTCAACCCTACTAAAGGTGAGGAACAATGTACGAGTAGGCTGTACCTCGCCATCCTTCTTTGTCTGCACACGATACACAGAGATGACATTCTGTTCGGCCAAATAACCCTGAATTTCCGTATCGGTCATGCCATCCAGTACAGATGTGGTTACTACTCCCCGGGAGGAGTTCAGGGTGCGATGTGACTCGACACGGATCGGGTATCCGTGGAGTAAGATGGCCTTGAGTAGCGCGGTAGTTTGTGATGCACTCACTGTCTCAACTAATAAGGATCCGTTGCGCAGCCGCGTGCACGATTTAACGGGGCCAGAAATACCATCCAGACCTTTTTGTATAACAAAAGGGTTCACATGCGTAAAAGACTGACCCTCCTCAGTTCTGGTGATAACTAGGAAACGAGGGAAAGACACCTCAGTCACCTCTCTTGCGTCCAATCTCTTACGTTTAATACTAAAATGAGGATTTGGTTGTACCATTGCGGTTTCATCCTCCACCATTACACCTGTCTCCGATGGCAGGCTAGTTCCTGGGCGCCACCCCGGCTTAGGTTAGTTGCCCTGGCCTGGAACAAGTAACCTCAGGGTCACACCTTCCTGGGTACAGACAAAGGGACCCAATCGCCTACAGGAAGCTTACAGCACGTGTAATGGCCCCTCCCCGGGCCTGGCCTTTACCAGGGGATACGCTCTTAAAGCAGGGAGGTTTAAAAGTAAAAAGTAAAATGGAGACAAACTAAAAGTGAGTCAAACGCGCTGAGTGCGGACCTGAGGGAGCAGCTCGGGTGCCTCGGGGTCGCTACGCCCTGTACCCAATAAATTGGGCCCCTGAGGGGTGCACGAGCGAGGAAAATTGAGCAATTGTCCGTTTTGTTTAGGTAGTGAGGGCAAGAAACCAACAGATTCGTCGAAGAATCAAGAGGCAATAGAAGGTTCCTGTATTCACTAGGTAAATGAGTGGTAGAGAAAGTTAAAAGTGGTGTGCCATCTATGAGTGATTCAGCTCGCTCTGGTCGACCGCACACTGCGATTACGCCAGACACTATCGTTGCAGAAGAATACGAGACTATCGCAGGGTAACAATTGATGAGTTGGCTGTAGAACTGAAGATCAGTAATGGTCCTGCGCACTACATTCTGCAGCCTCGCAAAGTTTCCGCTAGATGGTTACCAAAACAACCCACTTCTTAACTGAAAGGTCATGTGGATGTTTGTGAAACACTGCTACGATGTCATGAAGCCGAAGGAAATGGTTTCCTAAAGCGTATAGACATTGGTAAAGAATGCTACACCCACTATTTTCAACCAGAGACCAAGCGAGCCAGCAAAGAAGTACATCATTCATTATCGCCAGAACAAAAATGTTCCGTACACCTGTGTCAGCCGGTAAAATGATACTCATGCTCTTCTGGGGCTCTAAAGATCTAATTATGGAACATTCCATGCCCAGAGTGCTCAATGTTAACTGAGAATCATGTTCTGATCTTCTTGAGAACCATTTGAAACCTTCATTCAGGTTGAAACGTCGAGGTTTGCTCACGACTGATGTACTCTTACAGCATGATAATGCAAGACCTCACACAGCTCATCCAACTGCACAAAAATTTCAGATCTTCATTTTGCATGTATACCATATTTTGCTTATTCACTGGACCCGGCATCATCTGATTATCATGTCTTTCGATCTTTCAAAGAGGCACTTGGCGGCTAAAAGTTCCTCACTAGCAACGAGGTGAAAAACGCGGTAATGGGTGGTTACGCAGTAACATTTTTTTTACTCGTGCAATCAGTACGTTTGTAAAATGCTGGAACACCTGCATTGAATGTGGCGGAGACTATATTGAAAAATAAAGAAGTGTTTTCAATATATTTAATGATTAAAAATATTAAGGACACTTTTTGACTCAGCTCGTACACATTTTAAAAAAATAAAACAGAGCTATTCATTTGAAGTTTTACAAAATTGTAAAAATCATATTCCTCAGTTCTCTTTTGGAGTTCTATGTGCAGTATTTTAAATCGTTTTTCATTTCGTTAATTTCCTAAAGTGTTTCTTTGTTCCTTTGACGAAATATAAAAATAACCATCCTCGCGCTCAAAGCTGACCATAGCTTTAAATGAATAGAAATACATCACTACCAGAAGACCACAAACTTAATCAACAATAAACATTGTAATGTTCATTCAATGAAGATATTTTATACAAATTTGCTTATGATATTAGGATTTCTGATGACCCACTGTATAATAAATAAACATATGTGAAATTGCTCTGTACTTGAAGTTTTGAAGAGGTTAATCGTCGTTATAATAAATAAACAATTACCTCTTGCTAAGCAAAAACAGTCTTTCCTAAATACTGCGTTACTTTCGACAGAGTTACTGTTATTGTATTGTTTTGGGAGCAAAATAGTGCTTTGAATTTTAAAGTGAGGTTATCTCGTATTACATCAGTGTATTGCATCAAAAAGAGGTGTAAAAAACTAGGTAATAATACAGAACCTAGTTTTAGTTAAAAGTGACCTGTTATTAAATGTTTTACTTCAACACTAATTATATTCAAATGCCATTGTCGTTTTTAGATGCAATTCATTTAAGTACAAGACTATATTTTCCCAAAAGAATGTACTGCCACGGGTGGTCGAGGTCGTTAAGGCGTGGACTCGTAAGCGGGAGATCTGGGGTTCGAATCCCACCAGGACCATCCTCCCTGACTGAGTTTTTCCCAGGTTTTCCTTAGTCCTCTTAAATGGCAAATGCCGGGGAGGTACCCTAAACTTAGGTCTGGAACGCTTTCTTCCTTAAAATTATCCTTTCTCAATTTATCATTTTATTTCATGTATCACCAGTGTCAAAGTCTGTGGTGCCTCTGTAGTAAAAACTGGTGTAAAGCACTACTCTTCCAAAAGAATGTGAGCTATAGGTTCAAGATAAATGTTATTATTTTAATAACAGTAGTTAAAATAACTATTAATTGTAATTTCCAAATTCATACTCATCGCAAGAAAACTTTATTTCATTTTCTCCCTCTTATTTTAGCAGTCTCTGAGCAAGATGGATCGAACATTGGGAAAGTAACACGAATGTTTATAATGCCATTATCAGTTGCACTTTCAGACTTTTAAGGTCCCTGCCAAATTTTTCAATAATCTGCATGCAAATTCTAGAAGAGTGTAAAATTTTTGTAAATTAAAAATAGTTTTCCTGATATCACGAATGTCCATGAATCACTTTGTATACAGAGTGAATCACCGCAAACATTTCTGAAATGGTAGTGCTATTGATATGCTGCTTTCTCAGAATTGAAGTTTAGATAAGAGCTCATGATTGCAACCCATACACAGATATTAATAATCATTAAATGTGATTTTTTATTTAAAAAAAAAAGTTACATTTTTTCAAATGGGAACAAGGCCTATTGGCATGAAGAAAATAAAACCAAAGGAAATTAGAATGTCGGTAGTGTTTTTTGCAGGATTCGAATGCAAGTAGTTTACGAGCTATCGTAAAATGAACATTTTGAATATTTACAGTTGTCTACTCCATTAAGCAGCTTAGTTAATAGGCTGCGATGTTCGTATCCCCACAGAGAACAATCTAAAGAGGTAAAATCTGGTGAATGGGCAGGCCAAAGTACAACTTCCCTTCGTCCAATCCAACGACTTTGAAACAATCGGTGAAGCGTACGTCTGTCTATTGGGATATATTTTAGCATACACATTACAAGAAAGAACATTCTCTCTACACTCTCTATATCAACTTCTTCAGCATTAGTATATCATCTTCCATTATGCCCTACTTCGATAACTATCACAAAGTACTGGCTAGGAAATCCCAATAAAATCAGTATAAAGGAAAGAAAATGAACACAATCATACCAGCATCATAGCCTAGTAGGCAGTTAAATGGAGCAGACAATTGTGGATATTTAAAATGTCATCTCGTAAATTACCTGCATTAGAATCGTGCAAAAAACGCCATTGATATTCTAGTTTCTCTAGTGTTATTTTCTTGATGTCAATAGCCGTTGTTCCATTTGCAAAAATGTCGCTTTAATCAAGAAATGCACATTCTAATAATTATTAAAATCTGTGCATGGGTCGTAATTATGAGCCTCTACTTAAACTTCATTTCGTGAAAGCAGCACATCAATAGCACCTCCCATTTCAAAAATAATTGCGGTGCAAGTTTTAGACGATTCACCAGATATAATTATTCACAAAATCCCAAAAGAATAAATCGGTCTGGAGAATTTGGAGTTGGCCCACCTGTACCTCAGCACTTGCCATCCTGAAAATTGTGGACTTCTGTTGGTACAGAATGCTGTGGAACAAGGTACAAATGCAAATAATTTTAAAAAAGTATTGTTCAACATGTCCAAGTATGGTCCTGATCGAACTGTCTCCTCTGAGAGGTTGAGAAGATTATAGCCACTTATCGCGCATCCCTAGCCCTTTCATATCGTGAGAGACGTGGGTTTTCACTCTACTGCCCACTGATATGAAAGGTTACATCATCAGAAAACACTCATCAATTCAAGAAATCCTCTCCTCCCGCTATACCATCGCACAAGATGAATGTAAATGCCAACATCATGTAGTGACTGAACACGTTGCATGTAAAGGATTGAGTTACAAGCATTTTCTAACACTACTCTGACAAGTTGTGTATGGCATAGCTACCTCTGCGGGCAGTCATCTGAGACTGCTTTAAACTTGCTGTTATTGCTGCGCTAACAGCAGCTTCGGTTTCGGAAAACACGCCTACGGCCACCAGCATGTGGCCTGATTACAGTTTCTTCAAAATGCGATATCATAATCGACTTGTAATCGGAACCTTCTGAACACGAAAATCGCGTCAGCATAAACTTGATGTTACAGTTTCAATTCAAACAAACCACAACACAGTTTCCTTGTTGCTTCAAAGTATGCATTTTGTTAATTCAGTCGTTAATTCTTTTGTTTATTGTGCTGCAACAATGATAAATATAGTACCCGTGTTTTAATAAATTTAAGCTAAAATAAATTCTGTATCACTCCTCTTATAGTTGTTATCTTCACAAAATGGATCAATTCTGGAATATCAATTTTTCCACTCTTTAAATTTTATCTTTGATTCCTGCACCCTTTAAGATCAGGTTTTGCCGTGAATCTGTCCTTTATTTTAAATTGTTCTTCGAAATGTTAGCCTCTGCTATAAAAACACCAAGTAGATATTTTTCTGCGATTCCTTACAATCGTTATTCTTGTATTTCCTTATTATAGGTGTTTGTGCTTTGATGAAGCACAGTGAGGTTGTTTGAGTTATGTGCCGCTTGAGCGGAGCTGCTTACTGGGGAAACGCAACCACTGCAACCGGAAAAAGTGGGATACAGTCGCAAGTGTAAATTAGCATTTGTATTTTTACTGAAAGCATAAAATGATACTGGATTTAATGCTAAGCACTAACCTGTGTTATAAAAGAAGTTCAAAATTTTGCCTATCAGCGGCAATATATCTGCGTGGGGAATTGCTGTAGTTCATCTAACTTTTCTTCCATAAGAACACAACGGTTCGGCACACGTTTCAATGACAATTGAGAGGGCCTGTCCCTCATAACTTTTTAATAAGTTGGCGAACAGCTTCTCAACGTGGAACACAATTGCCAGAATATTTTTTCGCACACCTCCTTACCACTTCTCTCCAAGAGTCTGTTTTTACATACATATCGACACAAAATCCCGTTCTTCAATACTATATTTATGTAGTGACATAACTAACGAAAAAAAATTAGCACACAATTTATCATAACCACTCGATGACAAAGCCTTCCGTAAATTAAATACCTGTACACTCAGTAAAGCCCGCACTACCGGTAAACAGCTGTACTTTGCCGAATAACCTCACTGTAGAATCTTAACAAATCCATCTACATATATTCCATATGCTTATTTTCATAATCGTATTTATTCATAAATTATTTTTCATTTTGATCAATCATAATCACCTTTAATGGAAAGAAAACAAACAAAGACAACTGAAATTAATCGAGATGTATGCATTAACACCAGACAATGTTGATCAAGTTAAAAAAATAGCAACTCAAAGACGCGAGCAATTACTGGCGCATTAACTTCATTTGTGCTAATGCATCTTTTTTTAGTAACCGGTCGGTAATACGAAAGCGGCAGTTGTATTTGCTTTAGTTTCTTTTTACCGTGAAAGCCAATTTACCTTCAAGGTTAAGGAAAATTATAAATATAATCTATTCAACCTGTTCGGCACCGTTTCTAACTCAGGACATCTCACGTGGAGTTTTGAGTCTGCCCTGGGTCAACTATATTGATGACTTTACCGTAACAAGCAAACAGAAAGAAAAGGAAATCAACCTGCAGTTTATAAATATCTATTGTAAATTACTTCTCAAATGGGTTAGCAAAATCAATTATTTATACTAATGGAGAAACGAAAATTGCAAAAATATTGCCAAAACAAGGGAAAACTACTAAGGAACAGGTACAATAAAACGCAGCATAATAGAGAGCAAGACAACAGGTAATAAATATATATATATATATATATATATATATATATATAAAAGCTGTGCATGAATTCAATTAAACCAAAGAAATTATAAAAGAATGTAAATGCTGCCTTTCTATACCTGAATTTGAATTTATTGAATTTCTTTTGTAGGAACTTAAGCTTCAATGGTGTTTATATAAATGTAAAAATGTAGTGACTCGCTTGGTTCTTCAGTTATTACGAAATCAATTCTTATATCGGGAAAACTCCGATCGACATCGCAAAACAAAAATAATGTACAAATTTGTTCTGTGTTTGAGAAACCCCAATAACGGTTAGTTCTGTTTTATTACTTAGTATCACATCCCTTATATCTCAAATTCTTGAATAACCACTATTTTTTCTCAGAATTGTATTATTTTTCATACACCCGTTCCGTAACAGCTGTAACTAGTGCTCGATTAATTGCTTGCGACGTTTCATTCACTAATTTCAAGCCTTCAGGCATCTGAAGATTTGATGTTTATAAATGTTTCATTGTATTAGAAACATGTTCAAAGTTATTTTCTTTGAACTGTAAATCATCAACAAATCTTCTGTTTCGAACGTTTTTATAATCTTAATAGCATTATCATCAGAGGTGTCAATTAGACAATCACACTCTGTCATACAGAGTATTTCACATTACCAATCCCCAATATTACAAGCTTAGTGATAACTTTTTAATGTTTATCATTATTGTAATGTTTTTAAATATTAACTATGTATAGTTTTAAATGCTGTTATTATTAAAAAATCTTACAATAAATTTATCTGTTATATAATTTTTATCACATGTAGCAAAATTAAATTCAAATTCAAATTGTAAGAAATTATTACTCGTAGAGTCCTGACCTCTACTGAATTTCAGTTACTACCTGTATGTATGTGTATATATATTTCCGTCAGTACCCAAGCCATTTCAATCGTTATACAAAAATTTCACAAATTTCTGAAAACCAAAACTTTCTTTAGGGTAGAGTAGAAACAGAATATAAAAGAATCAGAGCAAGATAAATATTTGATACAACTAATGTAGATGCACCTACTGACATGCTTAAACTACTAATCTGTGTGACAGATCTCAATACCAGATAAGAGTCTTCCGCTGTTGCACTTTTCAGTGTTTACTCTTATAAAATTTTATTTATAAACTAATTTCCTATCATGCAGTGCACTAGTTTGATGTTTACATGACATCAAATGGTTAAAAAAGAGTATATCTTTCTTTACTCTTGAATTTACTATCAGTGACTATAGAATATTTCCTCTGTATACGTAAACTAGCCAAGAAAATGCTTAATGTCCACTAAAGGGATGATGTGGTTATTTATGATAACGCACCGTGGAGTCAACATGATAGCATTTTTTGAAATTGGAGACTTTTATCTCAGTTTGCCTTTTTCATGCAAATCAGCCGAAAATAGTGGCAGAACAGTTGTCCCTTTGAAGCACACAGGATGACAACGAGAAAAAGGAGGAATACAATATCAGCTTTACATGGTTAAACAAAACCATTCTCTTTGTTTGAAAAGTTTTCCTGTGCGCATGTGACGTAACAAAGGGGAGAGGAGAGGCTATCAAAACTTTGGTTTTCGAAAAGCTTTTTCTGCTTTTATCTCGTTTATTTTCGTTTGATGTTAGGGGTTTTATTCGATCCAATCCGATTTAACAGTTAAGAAACGCAATAAAGTTAGCATTAACAAAACTCACTCATGCAGTACGGTTTTACTTAATTTGGATTTAGGCGAGTCAGTTCACGTTTGACACAGAAGCAGCGCCCTAGGCTTTCAGTTTTTTGTAAAGATTTAACATACTGCTCACTCCTAAAAATTGACAAATGAATCCGGCATCCGTAGGCGTCTAAAGTTACCTGATATTCACCTCTTTATGGTGAAGGTGACCTCTGGAAGAGAGGGAACAGTCTTGGCCCCACTGGGACTGGTCTAGACCCACTTAATTAAGTTTTCGAATTATATTTTCTAAATAAGAAGTACGGATTCAAAAAAAAATAATGATATTCAAAGTAAAAAACTTTTATTTTAACAATATAATTAAAAATAAAAAATTACAAAATAGAACATAGTTATTACCAAAAAAAAATTAAAAAACTGTGCTGCAATACACTCGATATATAAAGATGAGCGTCGTGACAGATTTTTGGCTCTTATTAACAAAGACATGAGCTACCTGCTAGATAGTGGCCTCTGATCAAACCGCCGCGTATGGTAATTGGCGTAATGCGGTATGCTGATCACTTGCCCTCCTGCAATACTACACTCTATCGGTGATATCGCAAGACGGAAGTAGAATGTGCAGCGTTCGCTGCTGAATGCCAAAATGCCTGTGGTGGCTAAAAGTCAAAGTCTATACAATGAGAAATAAAACGGTGCGTTACTCTGTTAGTTTTAACAAGAATTTTATAAATAAAATTTTAAATAAAGGAAACAATAAGAAATACCTGCATATGTAATAGTAGTAATAACAATAAATGTGTTTATTAAAGTCAAATGTCTTCAGTTGTCAATTGTTTATAAAATTACTAATAGGTTTTCAATTCTGAAACACCTTTCTATGCCCCGATTCTTTTTCGCCACTCTTTTCCATCTTCTTTCCTCTAACCCTGTTTATTTACTCCCATCGACTTGTTCCTTCCTTACCTAGTATTATCTCAGTCCTTCAAACAACTGTTTAGCGATAGATTTTTGATAATCCACCGATCCTAAAATATTTATGTCCCATCTTTCCAATCATAAATGTTCTCATCTTGTTTGATCTTTCATTACGTTTCGTATTTCCACTTTTTTTCTCCGATGTTTCTCGTCTTTATTTAACGTAAAAATATTTAACTTCTTCGTATCGGTTCTTTATTAGTTTTCCTTGTTTTTCAAATGCATAATTCCACTAAATCTCGCACATCATCATTAATTGCTATATAATTAGTTTTATCTACACAGATTAATTTTTATCATTTAATAAGGCTAAACCCCAGAGTTGGTCATGAAAAGTATTTGTGTGTGCTACAAGAATACGGAAGAAGAATTATAATTACTATTAATAATTACTTAAGAAGGCATTCGGAACTCGTATTACAATTAAGAACACTAATAAACATTAAGAAAGTTCATTCTTTGCTTAACATTAAAATGTCTAAACTTTAACTAACATTCCCGTTCTAAAACAGCGTAACATCTACGATTGCTTGGTAATTTTTTTTTAACAAGGACACTACAATAAATCAGCAAAAGTAGAAAGTTACCAACATATTCCATTAAAATTAAACAGGAACTATTTGAAAGTCTAACTAGTGGTATTAACATCAACTAAGATACAATGCACAGAATAAGCAGAAAAAGTAAATGAACATATTTAATGTTATTATTGTGCTACTCTAAATGTTAACCTGCCTCTTTAAATTGGTGCTCGACCACAGACATAGTGCATTGTTCATTCTACGAGGAACATACACAGTAAACCGCTTTTATATGCCACAAAAATAAGCATCTCTCCTTACCTAATGAAACAACGAAACATGAAAATTACTACACAGGGAGTAAAAACAATGTTTGTCTGTTTTCTTCGTTCTTCGTAAGTCTGTTAATATGCGTGATAGATTCAACGATACTAGTCGCTTTTTAATTGTTCTGGATATATGAGAAGATCAATATCTCATAGTTATGACATGTAGCACTACCAAACGCTGCATATTGCGATATTGGCACCCCTATCCATCAGGCAGTCTTTGATGCGCCGGTGGTCAACTTTTAGAGTAGCGCTTTTGTACCTGAGTAATTGCGTTACCTTTTAATAATTAATTGAATTGACCTCGCAAATAAAATACTAAACAATTATATAATTTTTAGGTAGAACATGGAAGGCGTGGCCATCGCGGAACGACGAAAAACAAAATATTCCACGGCTCCTACATTCAGCAGCCTGTGCCCAACCAAGGCCCAAAGAAGACACCTAAACTCTAAATGAAGTAAAAACAGACTGCCTAGCCGGAGCAAAGGGGTTGTGAGAAAGGAGAATCTTTGGCATCATAGATGTGGAAAAAAAAAAATATATATATATAAAAAACTCGAGCACCGGAGTTTACTAGAAAAGGCAGAAAAAGTGGGAAATCCGGCTTACGATCATTAAAAGAAACGGGAGGGATGGCGTTATAACGGCAGGCTATGTAATCTATAATTTTGATTTGTGAATAATGATGTACACACTATTATTTTCCCCTGTCACTCTTCCTAATTGGCCACTCCCCTTTCATTTTTGATGGTCTATTTGATAAAATTTTATACAGAGTAACTAATAGACAGCAACACTGAGGTAAACTTAATGAAGTCATCAGGAAATTTCATTCCAGTTTAATATCACCGTAAAATTGTAATTTTCCTTTATTTATTAAGAATATTTTTAACAGCTTATCATTTCTCATCACGACAATGTCTACAGAGACGACGAATGAATATTTAATGAAATTAGTACGTGAATCAGCCTGGATCCCACAAAGTTTAAAGTTACCTGACATTCGCATTTAATAGCTGATCTTCTAAATTTGAAACTTGTCTCTTCTTCCTCCATATTTTTGCATTTCGTTTTTACATATTATAACAGGTTCTACTACATTCTATTGAGCCTTCATTTGGAAGCGTGGCCGGCTTAACGGGAATATGCCTGCCCTGTTTCTAATCGGTTCTGTTACCCTTCCACTTTCTCGTCTCTCCATGTGATGACGCGAAGTCTTTATGCTGTACAGGAGTTAAGCGTTGTGACACTACGTGTTTTAATGTTACAGCATGTTCGTGCTATTGTAATGCCAAAAATTCTTCATGTATGATTCCTAGGTGACAACAAACTCGTGTAGAGAAGTGAGACAGCGATTTATGGACAGATTCCCTGCTGTTCGTGCGCCTAACAAAGAAACTGTTCGTAATCTTGTGAATAGATTTAGGAAAACAGAATAAGAAATCGAAAGTAAAACGCGATGTTCTTAAAGAGGAAAAACTCGATGACATCGCAGAAAAGTTATTACGAAGACCAAAGAAATATCTGAGAAAGTTTGCACAGGAATCAGAAAGCTTGGAATGCCACTAAATTTTTAAAATTAAAACTCTAAAAGATAACTTTAGTTCAGAAATTGCAACCACAAGATAATGCAAGTAGAGTTCATTTCTGCAATTGGGTGTTGGATAATGTTAATGTTCGCTCTATTGACCACATTTAATTTTCTTGTTTCGTACAAAACAGGTTTTATTTACATGGCGATGTAGCAAACAAAGCAACAGATACTGGAGTGCAGAAAAACCCCATATTGTACACGAAATGCCATTGTATGACCAAAAAATTGGTGTTTGGCGTGCTGTGGATATGTATGCGCTTGAATTTAAGGGTCTATGAATATTCGACTCCGTCGGCAAACAGCATGCTTCCCGGTGCCAAGCAAATCCTCTTTAAGCCGGCCACATGTCCAAACGAGGGCTCTGTATAAAATATATACATTATTAAATAGGTTTAATTTATTAATTATTTAATTTATGTAGTAAAATAGTACTATGAAAACGATAAAATGTTAAATAAAATGTTACAATAAAAATACAGCAAACATAAACTGAAACCGAAACACACATATGCAAATAGAGGAACAATAAAATACCTAATAGAATCGAATATAGTTTGATTTTAATAATGTTAGAGATCTATTGATTGATAGTGTATTTTAGAATTTCATAATTCCAAAGATGTCACCAAATATTGGAGGAACGCAATGTTGATATGTGCAGTAAAACGTAAGAAAAAAAAAAGAAGAAAAAATATTTCCCACCAAATTACGAATAAAATGCCTAATTTTATTTTTAACTCTTTTACTGACAAATATATTTTTTTGTACATTTTTTCTAAGTTCTCTAATATGTTTTTCTCGTTGTAAGGCACGTTAAAGTGAGCAGAGATTTTGTACGCACGTTATAGTCTGAAGGATTTGCTAGAGGACTCGAAAGACACACACGCGTAAAGAAAATAGCGTTCCTTTGAGTCTTCTGTAGAAAATATTTGTGAATGTTTTTCTCAGAACGATCGGCTCGTTATTTTGTCTCCCGCATAAACAGACGTGCCACATAAAAGCGTCTACGTGTGGGGAGAGACATTTTGTTATCCATGAGACACACTTCATCGCTTTACCATACCGCCCCATCTGTCATCTGTGTGAAAACAGAGGAACAAATACAATTTACAACCGCTCTTTTTCTTTCTGTTCTGTGCTTACTACAGTGAGCTCGTCAACATTGCTTCAAATCTCAATGCACGTAAAGAGCTTGTGGTTTATACAAAGACAAAGATCTCGTCTTAACGATGTTTCCAGATAAAAGCAAATGAAATGTAATGTATCTCGAATACAGCTTGCAGTTTTAAACGTATCCTTTAAAATTCAACATACTGCACCTTCGCTTAGTACATTTTGCTAGAATATTACCTTTCTCCTATTAAAATGTTTGTCAGTTACTCATGAATAAATGCTAAACGAGGGTACCTTTTAGATTTTTACAAAAACTAGGTAATAAAAAACTGTTTTATTGCTTTTCAGAATATCGCCTTTAAGATTTATACACTTTGCACGCGTTCAAACCAATTCTCGAAACATTTTTTTTTTCACTCTGAAGTTGGTATCTTAAAAACATGGTTTTTAAAAGTTTCAATAGCTTCTCTAGGTGACGGAAATCGCTGTTCAAGCATTTTTTGCTTGACATTCAGGAGAAAAAAACAAGTCAGGTGATAAATTAGGTGAATACGGGCATGGAACATTAATTCGATGTTTTTCTCCTTCAAATAATCATTTGCTTAGTGGTATGTGAAAGCTGGCACTATCATGACGAAGAATGATGTGTTGTTTTCGGTTGTTTTTCCTGGTTTCATTAATGACTTCTGGCAAATTGTTGTATACAATTCAGCATCCTCTAAAGGAATGGTTGCAAAATGTCCAGTACAATAGAAGAAACAATAATTTTTTTGGAAATGCTTCGTGAATGAATAACTTTTTTTTGGATTGGGTTCATCTTGCAACATTGTAGCTTAGTTAATATATTCTTATGAATATATCCAAGTTTCGTCACCTGTTACGATACTGAATATGGATTTTGCAGTTCCCCGGTGGAACGCATATCATGAAACCAATTTAAATAAGCGGGTTTATATTATACATAGGTTCGGATGCGGAATCCATCGGGAACAGATATTTTTCACAGTCAAATGTTCATACAAAATCGAATATACTGCAGTCTTCGATATGCTTAAGGATGCCTTTATCTCACTATAAGTCACATGCCGATCTTCGATCATGTTGTGCACAGCATCGATGTTTTTGGAATGACAACCGATTTTGGTCGACCTTCTCAAAAGTCATCACTGACGGACGCACGACCAAGACGAACCTCTGCAAACCAGTTGTAAACAATCTTTTCTGATGGTGATTCATTCATTTCCAAAAGTTAAACGAGAGATTCTGTGCATTACTGTTGAGTTAGGCCTTTACTAATATCGTAAAAATCATCCAACGAAACCTTCACGTGAAATTTCCATTTTTCTCACAATTGCTGTATTTAAACGCTCAATGTAAATAACTACTCAGTCAATTTCTAAGCTGCAACTGTTTTCACAATATCAAATGTCAGTTGTTGCGAAAATAGTAATGACATAGCTCAATAGCGCCACATAACAGTCAATTGTAAAAACTTAAAAGGTAATCCTGATAATAGCAAAATATGATTGTAGGCATCATAATCTGAACTATTTAATAAATCAATATTTTGCATTTCCTAAGGAGTATATTTTTCTTAACGTGCCACTTCTGCAGCAATACTTACTCTAGAGGAGACAGATATGAAGGAATGTTGATCTAAAATGGAATTCATAGGTAAAACTTTCATAGTGTAGACAGCAGTTGAAGCTTTGAGATTAGGTATAAATTAGCGACTTGGCTTACAACATTTGTCTCATTGCTCCAAATAGTTGTTTCAGTTTCACGTTCTTAGTTCATATCCTTCTCTTATACGAAGGATGTTCTATAGAGAACGATCATAATTTTTTTGACAACATACCGTTACTCATCCCCTTATTTTGATGATTTATCTCAAAGTAATTACCGTTGAATACAATGCACCTGTACCAGAGTTTCTGCCAGTTTTCAAAGATATTTAGGAAACCATTTTTGACAAGTCCTTCAGAATCGCCTCCGCCGCATTTACCACTGGTTCTGATGCTGGCAATGCTTCCCGCGATGTCTCTTCAATTTGGGGAAAAAGAAGAAATCGAACGGGGCTAAATCTGGGCTATAAGGAGGGTAAGGGCCACCCTTCACATTAATGTATGTGAGATATTCATTAACAACATTTGCATTTGCAATATGCGGCCTTGCATTATCGTGATACAACATCCAGCTTGTGATATTTTACCTGTGATATGGGCTTTCAGAGTTTTCAGGACATCTCTGTAGTGCTGTATGTGCAGGTGCGACACACAGGTAAACCAATTCTTGAATATAAAAAAGAATAACCATGACTACCCCGGCAGAAGCATCCACTTATATTTTATTTTATTTTATTTTATTTTTATTTTTATTTTATTTTATTTATTTATTTTTTTTGTGAAGGTTTACACTCATAGCTTTGCTATTTACCCTCAGAATCGAAATGATGTAGCCAAGTTTCATCAACAGTGATTGCCTTTGAAAGAAACTTCGCATCTTTCTCTAACATCATCTTCAACTACGTGTAAATCTGCAAGGACGTCCTTTTGTTCGGGTATCGGCAGTCTTGAAACCCACCGTGCACAAACACGTCTCATATGCAACTTTTCAGTTACCAATTGTGGGTGGCACCCAGTGAAATTTTCAGAATTTCTGAAAGATGTTGTTCGAAGATTCGCTCTCACAATGATAGCAGCGATGTTAATATTTTCTTCCGTTAGATCTTTGAAATAGATTGCCTCCCCTCTTTAAATTTTTTAAACTATCTTCGAGTTGTGCTATAGAGAAGAACAAACTCTCCATATAATGCTCCATAAGCATTTGTTGCTTATCAATCTAGAGATAAGCCTCGGTACCTGTTTCTAAACTTTGGAATGCTCTATTAGAATTCGAAATGGAAAACCATTAGTGCTATTAAAAATATACTCGTATATAGTGAACACCACTCAGCAATGAAATGGAAAAATGATTGTCGGAAGAATATAGAAATGCTAACGGTTTGAAACAAGGATGTGGCATTTCTCCAATATTGTTTAAAAATTAGTACAGCGTGTTCTCAAGTAATGGGATGTGTCGTTCCTTTTAAGAATGTCAAAAAGTCTTTGAGAATAAGCTGAAAAGCAAATGAAGAGCACATAGCAGATGGACTAAAATCAATGCCAAGAAGACAAGATATTTAATGGTTGAAGGAGATGGACAGGATATGTGTGGGGGAAAATAAACTAAGCAGGTAGATTTTATATATATATAATATTAATGAAACATACAAATAAAGAAACACTATTAACAATGTAACAAATTAACACTAATAATAAAAGTAGATAAAGATAAAACACAGAGAAAGAGTCACACTTGAAACTGCTATATTTCGAACTACTGCGAGTTCTTCAATGGCAAGAAGCTAGACCCATGTTCTTCAATGGCTTCTTGCCATTGAAGAACTCGCAGTAGTTCGAAATATAGCAGTTTCAAGTGTGACTCTTTCTCTGTGTTTTATCTTTATCTACTTTTATTATTAGTGTTAATTTATATATATATATGACTTTTTGTCAATCAAGGGGTGCAATAGAAGAAATATTGTTATCCTTTCCAGCAGACAACAAGGCAAACAGCATGCTTTTTATTGAATGTATTCTTATTTACGGAGGAAAAGGATGGTCAATGTCCAAAAGAGAAAAGAGATGCTTTGTTTAGTAGAAATGGATGGATTGCGAAGCAGCTGTAGCACCTCTAGATTACAGAGAGAAAGAAATGAAGAAAGAATGGAAAGAATGGACCAACGTAAGTTGGATGTGGAAAGAACAGAATGGAGAGCATTGCAGTAGTATGGTTACATTCGAAAGATGTCAGAAGAAGATCCCATTTTGTTCACCGGAAGGACAAAGGAAAAGACAGAGACCTCGCTGTACCCGGAGAATGGATAGAAACGAAATCTTGATGAGAATGATTGGCAGGATAAAAAAAATTGACCTCGGGCAATAAAAGGCAACTACTGACAAGAGAAGAAACCTTTAAAAGTAAAATTCAGTAAGAAAAATGCTCCTTACTTTAAAGAGGAAAAGGTTTGCTGTTATTAATATGGCTAAGAGTACCCGTATACTGCGATAATTGGTTGAACGATTTGCCTCCTCTTTACTTATATGAGCAGACTAATGGCACATGTAATTATATTTTATAAGTTTGAGCGATATAAAATTTTCTCATATCACTTTTCCCTGTATCGAATGCCTTCGGACTCCGTGCTTTACGATCTTTTCTGAAAGAACTCCATGTTGTTACTTTTCAACAAGCAGTTTAGAGTACCTACGCATTCTTCGAGTTGCTGGTATGGCACTCTTTACCTTTTATCTTGCACAATGAAGGGAATTTCTGAACTCTATTAACTCTGATACAAATAATTTTCACGGTGTGACCATGCTAGAATGGAATGTAATTACTTCACTTTACACGTGTAGAATAAACTGAATGCAGACTTACTAGGCAGCCATTTTCCCCCTATGTACCGTACATGTCAGTTCTGCCTGTCAGATGCCATGGACTGAAAGTAAAACTTATGAATATCTCACACTCCAAAAGTTCAAATAATGGGTCAGTCACTTTACGTATATCGGTTTTGACTTTCAAATCTAAATCCTTTTGGCCTTATGACAGCGTCCCGTTCCCTTGTGCCTGCTCAAGGCATCATTTTCCAAGAAGCTGCCCTATTATTTTAAAATATGAAACATTTATTAATGTATTTCCTTCTTGCTGTGGTAATTACACATTTCTATTTCTACAAATGCATTAAATAAATAAAATTTACTTTCTGTCCTGAAATTTAACGTTTACATGCGAAACACTGACTCGAATTCTAAATGTTGTGACTACTACAAAGCACAGCTGTAATGAAAATGAAATAGTAAGACACCGGACCGGTGCTCTTCGAAGGGAAGGAAAATTTAATCAGATTAATTTATAGTTAATTTAGTCGGTGGGAAAGTATTTTCTGTATAAATATTTCAACAGATTGATAAATGTGCCTTCCTAAAAGGGGTGGATTCATCGGCACAGGAACAAAGTAATAAAGTCGAAGAAGCACTTCCATACAAGACGTACACATAACTGGCTTAAGGTGTAACAAACGAACTGCATAGTTACACATAAGAACTCATTTATGAATAACAAGTTATGTATGTCTAAATAGTAGTAATGGTAGTAGTAGTAGTAATGGTAGTAGTAGTAGTAGTAGTAGTAGTAGTAGTAGTAGTAGTAGTAGTAGTAGTAGTAGTAGCAGTAGCAGTAGCAGTAGCAGTAGCAGTAGCAGTAGCAGTAGCAGTAGCAGTAGCAGTAGCAGTAGCAGTAGCAGTAGCAGTAGCAGTAGCAGTAGCAGTAGCAGTAGCAGTAGCAGTAGTAGTAGTAGTAGTAGTAGTAGTAGTAGTAGTAGTAGTAGTAGTAGTAGTAGTAGTAGTAGTAGTAGTAGCAGTAGTAGTAGTAGTAGCAGTAGCAGTAGTAGTAGCAGTAGCAGTAGCAGTAGCAGTAGCAGTAGCAGTAGCAGTAGCAGTAGCAGTAGCAGTAGCAGTAGTAGTAGTAGTAGCAGTAGCAGTAGTAGTAGTAGTAGCAGTAGCAGTAGTAGTAGCAGTAGCAGTAGCAGTAGCAGTAGCAGTAGCAGTAGCAGTAGCAGTAGCAGTAGCAGTAGCAGTAGTAGTAGTAGTAGTAGTAGTAGTAGCAGTAGCAGTAGTAGTAGTAGTAGCAGTAGCAGTAGCAGTAGCAGTAGCAGTAGCAGTAGCAGTAGCAGTAGCAGTAGCAGTAGCAGTAGTAGTAGTAGTAGTAGTAGTAGTAGCAGTAGTAGTAGTAGTAGTAGTAGTAGTAGTAGTAGTAGTAGTAGTAGTAGTAGTAATAGTAGTAGGCGCTGTTTAACATCTTAGGCCATTAGCATCCCATTCAATTCAGGGCGTGAAAAGTTCGGTAAATTTTGCTCAGGGGTCTCTTCTTTCGTGCTTGAGGTTCTTTTTCGTGCCGTAAACCTACGACACGGGACCCACAGCTTTACTTCCATTCCGAAGGAAGCCATGCAGGACTTTACGCCCTAAAAACCCTGCAGGGATTGAACCTACGATCTTGGATTTACGAGGCAAGTATGGTTACTACTACTCCACCAGGATCAACTGTGAATGAGAAAGAGAAGAAAAGGGGAAGGAATATAAAACTGGTGTAAAATAAATACGTTTTCACACTTTCCTCATCCTCCATGAAATGTTTAAATGTACCTTTCTTGTCTCCTTATAAGCACAAATCATATTAGTTTGAAATTTTCCTTAAACAATTATACAGAGGCCTGTTTGTGGGATTTAAAGGCTATGAGATTATTCCAAAACATACAGAAAGCTTTTTTTTAACATAGTTTCCTCGCAGTTCTCTTGTTCACGGCTAGAAATTATGGACCAGCGCCTGAAAGGAAGGCAACTACTCTTGCTGACTTGCTTTGCAATTGCCTATAGTTGAAGGCTACTAATATTATTTATCTGATATGTTCTCAAGCTGTTCCAAAATGCGACATGTTGATATGTCTTTCATCATAAAACAATTTCATAATTAATATTATACATGAATTTAAAATTAATTGCGGAATAAATTACAAGCATTGATTGTTGTACACCCCCCCCCCCTCTTTCCTGGTATATTTTGATTTTTGATTCGTAATCTTTCTCCTCTGCTCCTTTCGATCATTAAAACTTTTCTGTAGTTTATTTCTTCATTTCAAGAAGTACATCCCTTTTATCCGCTAACAGCCGCAGTAAACAGTTCAGTTTAGAAGATAATTATCAAAATGGTATGCGTTGGTATGCGTGTCATTAATGGTACGGATAGAGCGGGTTAGGAAAGATTTTAAACACGAATGTGAACTTTAATATGCCAAACGTTTGATCATTCGCATAATTTACAATAATAGATCATGGAATTGAACCTAACATAAATCGAGGTGTCCATCTTATGGCAGCTGTACAAATTAACTATGAGACCTTGGAATTCTAGCTTGTGACATTCCACTGCTTTCTCGTGGTATTTAAGCAAGCTTCTCCCCTTGTCGGTTAGTCATGATAGCTTACAAAATATAGTATGGAAAAACATACCTAATGCAGTGCCCATTACCATAATCTATTAGAGCACAAATCTCCACGCTTCAAAAATGATTTGTTTCGATATGTTCGCTACTTCATCTGTTGAATAGGACTGAGAGATAGGGTGCACCAAGCAATACTCCATGCACTGCTACTGTTGCGGATTGCTTGGAACTTCTCGGTGTCTAAAAGCAGTATTAATTATAAAACGATAAGTAAATTTAATAGTAGAAACATAACTTTTAAACAAAATAGTATAGAATGTTTTCGATGAAAGAAAGGCATGTAAGTTACAGATTAGTAGAAATAAAATAATCTATTTACCACTTTTAATGACAAAATATTTGAAGCATCGAACCAACCTAAAATAGCAAAATAACATGTAACTGGAAAAACATTAACCTTGTTAGCTACTCCATGCCAAGCAGGTTAATGCATTGTCCCCCATGGAAAATGCTATGACATAAATAATAAGTTTCATGTCATGTTCTTGAATTTGGTGAGTCGCTCGCAGTTACAGACTTGACGCAGCACATGTTTTGTTAAATTTGAAGATGGAGATATTATAAACATTTTTTTTTTCTTTTGCAAACCACTGAGTTACTACTTCTGAAGACATCACCTTGAAATTTATGATGCCATATAATAATTGGTTTGTTTGGGTGAAATTCATAGGCGTTTTCACAGATGGGATGTATTCTATGATAGGAAACAGCAATGGTGTTACAATAATAATAATAATAATAATAATAATAATAATAATAATAATAATAATAAAAAAAGAACTTATTTCTCAAGCCCAAGTGGTTCAAAGACAAATCTGCTGTCTAAAAGATGTCACGTAAATAAGAACTTTTTGGATTATGTGGATAAAGTGAATTTTATGAGATCCCGATTTGTTACATCAAGACTATTTTCAGTTTATATGATAAAGTCAGAAACAACCACAAGAAATTACTCTTCAACACAGAAATATGAAATTTGTCAGAGGAAACGTTTTATGCAGAACTTCTGTTAATTGCTAATTTAAATAGCAAACATGAACTTGAGAATGGGCTTTGTTATGAGTTGTGACTGTATAGAGTGGCGTATTTAGGTTCACTGAATAACCTCAATATACTATGCAAGAAAACAATACCATTCCCTTTCTAGTTCAGGACAACGTGAGTACCATAAAACTTAAGTAAAGTAATGGTCCTTTCCTCTCATTTCTTCATGTTTTCATTCAAGAGAGTGAACTCCATCTTTATCCTGATGTGTTATAAATATGAGAAACCACTGTCATAAGGTGATTTTTAATTTACGGAAAGCGTTGCTTTTATGTGCACATTGACCTTCAAATAGCTCATTTGAACAGAACAAGAGTTACTAAAACTGAAGATCTGTATTCCAATCTCAGGATAGCTGAGTGTCATTTATGTTGGAGAAATTGTTTTTTTATATTATTTTTTTTTCCTTTTATATTTAATTCCACCAACATCCCCATTTTTCTCTCTTTCGTCCCTTCGGGTTTATTTCATCCTAATAGCTATCCTCCATTTCGGCAGAAGATCATGACATCTGTTAATCGATCGAATATCCCACGTCCATCTCCTATACAAGCCTGAGCTTGCGGTCTGCGGACTGTGATCTCTAAATTCGGGTATGGTCTCTTGACAGATGGGGCTTGTAGAGCTGTAGGGTCCGCAAGGGTGACTGTTGGATCACTCACAATCTTCTCGTTCCGCTCCTTACCCTTATCCTATCATGCATTTTATTTTTCAGCCCTGTTTATCATACTTATATCTACAGCACTCGTCCATTTATTATTAAATGTTTATCGTTTCAAATTCTATTATAGGTCTTTCTTTAAAATTATTATTTTAATATCATAGGTGTGTTCATAAATAAATTGCAAGGACTCCAATTTGTACTATTAATAGCTAATCAAGGAACTGGAATAATAGCTTGACAAGAAGATAAAGATAAGTGAAACGTATCTATTGTTCCATAAATAAAACCCATTAAAAGATATATTATTCCGGTAATAATGGAAACATGGAAACAAAAACAATGCATCGCTTTTTATATATGAGTTTCAATGGTATAATAAATTATTCCGGGCTGTTTTAACTAATTTATTTTGTGCCAGCCTGACTTAGATTGATGGATCATTGGGTCATCCCTTGATACAAATTTCTGATTAAATGAATTATCTTCATTATCAATAGACTTATAAGTATCTGTAATTGTTCATGACACCAGATGAAAAATATAACACCAACGTTTTGGGCTACAGAGGTGAAAAGAGAGCTCAGAGGAATTAATTGGCCTGGGTTCAAAGTGGCAATGGAGCAATGAAAATAATATAAACGTATGGAAGAAGGTTAGAACAAGGCTAGAGGATATCAGCAGGCAGGAAATCGAGGCAGAATGTAACACGAAAGCCTCCTTGAGCCTATCGAATGAACCTGGGGTAAAGATGTGTAAGTAAAAGCTCGTTCTAGGGAGAAAGGAGAGATCAGGAATGGCCTGGTTTGGACTGGAAATTGAAAGGCTCAAAAAAAAAAAAAAAAAAAAAAAAAAACCAATAGTTCTGGTAGGAGAATCTGCCCATTTTGTGAAGAGGATGAGGGATGGGTACATATTTTGGACGAATGAACCCACTAGAAACACCTGAGAAAAACGCAGTTTCCTGAAAACATTTGAAGATAATTAGAGGTCGATTGGCATGCTGGACTGTTTACGAATCACGCTAATTGGTTGAATACGGCATTTTCCTAGTCAAAGTGCGCGAGGCTGGAAGCAATTTATTTTATGGTTAGAACGCAGTAACTAATATAATTATAAACAATTTAATATGTTTCCATTCATATCTCTGTAAATATCATTCCTCCAATGTTTAAAAACTGTTTGTTTAATTTATTATTAATATTGTTTTATTTATTAATATTATTTGTTTCTCTTTCTAATTTTGTATCATACTTAAGTATGTCGATGATACTACTACTACCACTACCACTTTCATGGCATGCATGCTATATTGGTTGCATCTTTCAGGGGTTTTTAAGATGAACAAAATTTTAATTTTCTCTCTACATATTTCCATATCGAATAAGCTACAAAATAAATATCCAATCGATGCATATGTGAATTTCCTCCTCTATTTTCTGTTAATAATTCTTGTTTAGTGCTGCTTCGTGCTGGTTTTTACGCAAAAACAGTGATTCAAAGGGAACCATTATTAAAGAAAACGTGTGCATGAAGTATTTGTAGCACGTTCTCAATAGTCAATTGTGGACGGTTGTTAAATCAGCTGCCGCTTTGCCAGACCTTGCGGCGTAATGTGGGTTGCCTATTCTGTACAATTTAACGGCGATTATGGTGGGACACCGTGCCTGTATGACTTGTCTTGCTATAGAAGAACTCAAGCAATTCGAATTATAGCGATTAATAATCTGTGACTTTTTCTTAGTGTTTTGTCCTTTTCTGCTTTTCTAGTTATTGTTATTTTAGTTACATAACTAATGGTGTTACATTATTTTTCATTTATATGTATACATATGTGTGTGCTAATAAGCACACAAAATAGTCAATATAGGAACATATAATAAGACATTAAAAACATAAAAATAACTGTTAAAACTGATCATAAAGGTCTAGATAAGGTTTTAAAATAATATTAGCAATCCTCAACTCTGTAGAATTCTACCCGATTATACAGGACTTTCTCGTTAGATATTTTTAATACATTTCAAGTTCTACACCTGAACTAACTTGAAAGAACTTGATAATTTTTATACTTATTATCATAATGATAAATTTAAATAGAGCACTACGGGAACAGTTAATGCATTGACTATCTCGAAGTTACGTCCGTGCCCAAAGGAAGAGACTGTAATGCTACCAATAGTGACATTGTGATCTCAGTTTGTTATTTCTTTCCACATATAACTCTTTAATATAAGTGTACTCAGAAAATATATTTTATACATTTTCATTTACCATAACAGAAGCTTAAAGCGCTCCGTTTCATTTATTTGTTCAGTCTTGACATAACAATAACATTTAATTGCATTCCAAGGGTTGATGTACAGAAGTGGTTGAATATAAAATATGTCAAGTTTTTCGCTACATGGTTAAGGAAAAATGTTTAAATTTATATAAATATACAGTAAGTATAATTAATTACATATATGTGTTATGCATTACGTATTCAGCTGTGCCTAGAGGCGGAATAAGTAATTCGAACTCGTGTAGATTAAAAACGTGTGTTATTTGCAATTGCCTTCTAACGAGGGTATATCAAGGCAAGTGGCATGTTATTATTTTATAATGATTGAGCTAAATTATTTTTAGTAGATATGCATGTAACAAAATAATATTAGAGCACTGTGATTCCAATATAAAAATAAATAAATAATGGGTTATAATGTAGGCTCTTAGTATACGAAAACTCCGTTTCGGTACTTTATATTTCCTGTATCTTGTGTAGTAATAAATATGGGTTAGAATATTATAATTGTGTATTTACTAACTACTGAAATTTAAAGCGTATCTTTAAATCTGGGAATATTGTTCTTTATAATCATGGACATTTCGTTGGCCACGGCTGGAAAGAGTGTGATGTACAAAATTACGTAATTGATGATGTAACAATATATAGCGAGTTTGTATTACTGTTAAGTACTTACATATTCCGTTCGGCACATGAACAGAAAACTATAATCTATTTAATATTGCCGTTTTTGAGAGTTTAGCCAGCCTAAATTTGTGATTATTATACAATGTAATGTTTCCGTTATTTTATATCTTGTTATTAGAAAGATTTACAGAATCAAATACGTACAATTTCAACGAAATATAACAAAATTTCAATTGTAGAGTATTAGTAACCAAATTACGCCTTTTAGACTGCAGGTGATATTTGATAAGTTAATTCAATGAATGAATGTCAAAATATACGCCATTAATATGATTTATCGTACACACTATTTTAATACAAGTTAAGTGAAATTTTGTGCATAAAAATAAAGTATTGTTAAACACGTTGTTTATAGTTAAGAGCAATAATTTCTCAATAATTCGAATTTGTTTTCTTCTAATTATTTGCATCATTGAAGACAAATTTCTGTACATTTAAATCATTTAAGTGGTAACATGGTTGATGTAAAAGACGCAATCATTTCTAGTGCAGACGGTTAAGAGGGTTATCTCTATAACCCTCTGCACTAGAAATGATAGCGACTTTTAACGCTAGTTCTTAATTGTATTGCCATCTGCTGACGAAATTGATAGGCTCTCTCCACCCAGTGGCGCTGTTACTGGGCAGTTATGAAACTACATTGTATCCACTTTTACGCAATTTCCTTTAGTATCCGTTGTTTATCTTATTTCAAAACATTTTATTTCTCTTTTGCGGTAGTGGGAAAAAATGCCAAGTAATAACTGATTCCCGTTGTAATTTTGAAAGCGTTCTCTTTGCCTACAAATAAAAGACATAATTACTTGGCCACAGAAATTCAAATAGTACAATCAAAATAAAAACTTTTGAGGGAGTAACAGGTAGCTGAAGAATCCTTTCATTGAGAATATCGAAGAAAATATGGTAATAATTTTCGAATTTCGAAAATATGGGAAAATATATTAAACATACATGCCGTGGAAATCCTCAACATGTAGAACAGAGCAAAGGTATTTTTAAACAACACAAAAAATTACACTTCAATGCTTCCACTTAGAGCAATATCTTTGCGTAAATGGTAAGGGACGAATAATGGGATTCACTATGTAGGTACATCATTTAAATGCTTCTAAAATGTTATATTATCTTACAAACCTGTAGATAAGATGTTATGGAACTACATGTTTGTAAAACGGAGCAAATCACCGTTTTAATGAATACTTCTAAAATGTTATATTATTTTGCAAAATTGTAGATAGGAACTGCACGTTGTAAAACAGCTAAATTACTGTTTTAAAAAAAAATGTACCATGTAAGGAAGCAGACTCCAAATTTCGAACTCTTAATTTTATTTGGAAGCATAAATTCCTAATGTCCTAAACTCCAAATCAACTAATGTCACATGTCACAAACTGAGGGCGCAACGTGCTTCTGCAACTAACATTTCGCAGTTGGCTGACATGAATTGCTGTTCCAATGTAAACAAGAAAATGGCAAAGTGATATACGAAGCCTTAAAAACATTGTAGTTTATGAGTGTTGTTTTATATCTCATGTATGATTACAGTAACAGTGAGAATTTCAGTCTTATTGAATTGAAAATAATTTAAAATGTAAACGTTATAGTGCAGATTTAGTTGGAACTAAAGGTTGTTTCTTAAAAGAAAACAGTATAGGTTATTTCATAAAATTCAGTGCGTTGCTCTGTTTTAAAAAAACGTTCCATGGCATCTTATGTACAAATTTCTAAGGTAATATAATCTTGCAGAAGCTTTAAATTATAAATGTAATTAATTGATGCACAGACATTGAATAAGAATATGTGTACTTATGAAGAGATTAATAGTACAGGTTAATACAATTGTACATCTGTAAAAGAAATGATGAATGAAATTTAAATACAAACCAATAATCTGACTAAATATCTTTTAAATCCGGTTCGTGTCTTAACCCTTTTTAATGTATAGGTGCTGTATAAGAAGCCCATTTGAAATTAAGTGTGATATGCATCATTTGCAGTAAATAAAGTTGGCTGTTGGCTCTGAAACATGTTAAGTACAACATAATAAGCCAAAGTTAAAATAAGCTACATGTCTGCATGCTTAATTAGTTTAGTTCCTAGAGCATTCCATTAATTTGCAAAACAGTCATAAAGATTTGCAAACATAGAATAATTATAATACTATACATTCTTATGCATAGCAAAAGTACATATCTATATACATATTACATAGAGATTGTTAAGAAATCAAGCAGTATATTGTATTGTCATTATATACTCCTTTACAGAATTAGTAGGTTTTACACACACATTTTTTAAAAGTAAATTTGAAGGATTTACCGTTGTTTATTAAGATTTTTAGGCTAGGTGGAAGAGAATTTTGTATTTAAATGCTTTTGTAATAAACTGCCTTTTGATGGCAGAAAGGTATTGAAAATGGTGTATGTGGATTTGCTTTTTGTCTAGTATTCTCGTCATGAATATTTTTAATTTTGTACAAATTTGGGTTTATTTCTTATATAAAAGTTTGTGAATATATATTCACATAAAAAAGTCAAATTTCCAACCTGCTTAAAAAGGTTTCTGCATGAACATCTGCATTGTGTACCAGAGATTATTCATATAGCATTTTTTGTAATAGAAAGGAGGCATGCTAATTTTCAACTGAGTTTTCGACTCTGTTTTTTAAGGGACAATTTATCTCTACTTTTTGTTTCCTTTTGTCAAGGTAGGATATAAACCACTTTAAATATTAATTTGTTATTCCATAGAAAGCTAATTTATGAGAATTTCATAATTATCACAATCAAAATATTCCTCCTACATGTATTCTCTCATTGTATGCAGTTAAAATTCATTAGTAAGTTTAAGGATTGCATTTTCCATTGGAATTCCTTTCCTAAAACTAAACTGATCAATAACTAGAATATTGTTACGTTCAAGATAATGTTAAAACCTATTATATATTACTTTCTCAATCATCTTAGAAAATATGGGTGAAATAGCTTTGGATCTGTAATTAGAGACATTTTCCTTTTCTCCCATTTTGAACAGAAACTGCACTATCAAATATTTTAGCCTTTCAGTAAATACACCAACTGTTTAAGGCTTATTGCACAAATGACTAAGGAGATACAATTTCATTTACACGAACCTTATTTCACTGTTAGTTTCATTATAGCTGAAATAAATTTCTGATTTTAGTTTTGTGACATTTTTACTAATTTCCAATGGAGTAGTAATACTTGGTTTGAATTTTGATTGGGAAACAATGATTGTAAAATAATTAATGCTTCTCTTTTATCACCAGAGTATTGTATTTCTGGGTTGTTAATGCTTAAGATTACTGTATCTTCTAATTGAAAAGTTTTGTTTCTTGTTTATTTTATTATGTTCCAAGTATTCTTTATTTTTAAAAAATATTTATGAGTTATTGATAAGTTTTGATAATGAAGTCCTTTCTCTGTTTTTATTACTTTTATAAGTACCTTACAGTACTTTTAAAAATATGTTTTTAATTAAGGGTCTTCATTGAATTTAATTCATATAATGCTTTTTATGTTGACAAAATTTTTTAATTCGTGGGTTAATCATTCCATACTCATTATGATTTCTCTTTTTTAATTTGTGTGGAAAATATGCTTCAAAATGTAATTTAAAAGTGTGTAAGAAATTATTGAATGTACTATTAACACATTTGCACATAGACACTATTCTCGTTGAAGTGCCTCCACCATTTTACTGACCGCCACGGGTGGCTGAGGTCGTTAAGGCATGGACTTGTGAGTGGGAGGTCTGGGTTCCAATACTGCCAGTACTGTCCTCCCCAACTTGAGGTTTTTATCAGGTTTTCCTCAGTCCTCATAAATGGCAAATGCCGGGGAGTTATCCCAAACATAGGCCTGGAACGATTCCTTCCTTAAAAATAAATCCTTTCCCAATATATCATTTCATCTCATATATTATCAGTGTCCATCCCCTGTAGTGCCTCTGTGGCAAAAACAGGTGTTCTATACACTATTCATTACCATTTTACCGAGGTTTGCGTCATTAATGTCTATATTTTATATATCTGTAGCATTCTTTGAGTTCTATTGTAGAGTCCTTCTTAACTCTTACTTGAGCATCGTGATCAGAGAGACTGTTGATTAATGGGGACACAGAATATCATGATAGTTTACCTGAATTTACAAAGATATATATATTGCTGTGCTAGAGTTTTTATCAATCCGAGTGAGAAAGTTAATTGCACCACATTATATGCAGTAAGAAGAAAGTTTAATTCATTCATTCTAACACTTGGCATTAAGTAGTCAATGTTTATGTACCCACATATTATTTTGTGTTTAGGCTTAAATAAAAAGTTCAAGGTATCTTTAAATTTTTTCAAGAAAATTTCATGGTGAGTAATAAATAGTAATTACAATTATTGTTATATCTTTGCTATCCAGTTGCATTGTGCATAATTCATTGACCTGTTCTGAACTAAATTTTTATATATTTGATGTTTTATATGTACATCTAACCTGACACAAATGCAAACTCTTCCTTTATGAATTTTTTCCTTGAAGCTTCTACTCCCAAACAATAACCATGTAATGACAATTGAGACAATTCCTATTGTTTCAAAGGATGTTCAGATGAGCAGATGAGGTGTGGTTTTATACTGTCACAAAGTAAGCTGTACAGTAATTTATCCATTGTATTTTTTTAAGACCTTTTAATATTTTGAGGAAATGTAATAAGGTTTTTTTTTAAATACTTTACTGTTTAACTTCGTTTCTTACACCACCGTTATTGTTAATACTCTTGTCATGTAAGGTAATATTAACTTCTTTTAAATTTGTAGTGAATTTCAGGTCTGAATGAGGTGCTATATTCTAAAAAAGCAGTACCTTGTGCCATTGATAACAACAGGAATCTTACCCTTGATTCTATCAGAAATAAGTAGCTAAAGCTGCTTTTTGCCTTCTGAATTCAAGTGAAGGCCAAGTTATCTCTATCATGTCAGAGTTTGTGGGTGTCATCAATGCATGTTCAATGAACCCATCCTCCTATGAAGCTGTGGCTTGTCATGCCTATGTAACAGCCCCAGAATCTTCACATTTATATGTCTACTTTTAGTGCATGTGTCACCAAGATCTTGCTCAATTCCATTATTACTACCACTCTCAAGATATCAATTATGGTGCCTATGCCATTAACAATTACAATTACAAATTTTGTAACATTGTGAGTCCAGCACTTGGCTTAAAAAAACTAAAAATCTTAATTACTATCCAAGTCGTCCCAATAAGGATGCTATACCCTCTCATGATCCTACCTAAAAATAAAATTTTGCTCTTCCCCTCAGGCCTATTATCAGCTATTGGTGGAAGACATATGTTCTGATGAACTTCCAATGCTCCAAGAACATTTAATCGGTTCACCTGAGAAATGCTTGTAGCATCATCAGCAAATAAGACTCTCCTCCTCCTTGGCAATACCTTGAACACGTGTACATGAAACATGACAATGTTACAGCTATATTTATATAACAAGTACTACAGCCATGCATCATGTGACACGTGGCAAAATACAATGCAAAAATGATGGGTTTACATGTTAAACTGCTGAAGCATTCCACTGTATTAAAACGTATGAGTAATTAAGATTTGTTTCAAGTTTTTCTTAAAGTTTTAGTATTTAATCTGATTTCCATGTGTTTTCAGAGATGTTCTAAATTTATTTTGTCTGTCCCTTTACCCTTGTTGCAAATAGTTGCTATTTTTAATTGTATCTGTTCTATTACTAAGTAATGATTGCTTGCACCATCAGCATATCTGTAAACTCAAACAACTAATAGTAATTTAAATAGCAGGGATTTTCCGAGTAAATTCCTCATAAATAATTTGTTAAACTAATAGTGAATTTTTCCGCATTTTACCAATAGCAATGTGATCAGTGGAGTGGTCCGAGCATATCTATCTTCCCTTATGGTTGTTCTTGTGGACATATGCCACATGTTAATAGGCCTTGATAGAAGCAGACTTTAGTGAATCTCTTCCCATAGCCATTCATTGTGCCTAGACCATGTTGCAGGCCCATGACATGCTCTAAATTTAAGCTATTTGATCCAACTTTAGCATTAAAGTCTCCTATAACTTTGACTAGTATCAAATTTCTTAATATATCTTAGTTGCTGCTAATTGGTTATAGAATGCTGTCTTGTCTTCTCTTGCAGTCATCATTTGGTGCATAATGCTAAATTAGAGTTAGTCTTATAAATGAGAAATAGTTTAAATTAGATAGAAAAATAGCCTTAATGAAAATCTTCAGTAAGATAGCAGGAATGTAGGACAGTTCCCGAGTAAAGTTTAAAATAAATGACATTGGCTACTAAGAGGGAAAGTAAGTCAAATAACTTTAAGGGTGATACCTTCCTTGTTTAAATTATATTAGAATATAGATAAAGGTATTATGGCAGGGAGTAGAAATATATCAAATTTGATTAAATTATTCAGCATGTGATTGGAAGGTGAATAAATGTAGTAGTATTATAATAGGCATTTGAGAAATAAAGGAACCAGTAGTTGGTAGAGACTTTAAGTTAGCTAACGAAATAATGGCACAGGTAGAGAAATTGAAAACCTTTATTTTAGGACCTTGGATTGGATCTCAGCCTGGTCTCCTGGAATTCCAGTAGGCTGCTGCTGATAAACAGGGACTGGGGACTGATGTAATCAAGGTGGAAATTTTGTATTTTGTTTAGTTATAATTGAACTTAGATAAACATGATAGTATAAAATCAATTGTATTCAAATTTTTTGTAAATTTGAGGGGTCATACCAAAAATGGCTTGGGCCAGAGAGGCGGAGGGCCCTTTGGAATTTATTTTTGTATTTTTCCTTGGCATTTCAACAAATTCAATTCAGTTAATTTTCTCAGTTTGTAAGGAGTCTGATAGTAATAATTCTATCATATAGGTTTCCAGTCAGGCTTCTTTTTGGTTTATTGCTCAGTAATGTATCTACTCCTCTTTCATGCTTTTCTTGTATATCTCTTCCTGAGTAAATTAGAAGTTCACCTTGTGCATGGTGTGTTCCCATTGACCATTTCATCTTATCTCCTTAAATCCTAAAATAACTAAATTATACTCTTTCATTTCCTTAATTGCTGGTGCAAAATAGGATGACTTTCTCATTGTGTTTACATTCCAATGGCTAATCTTATTCCTTATTTTAAGAGGGGATTGTCATTGTTGAATCCACCCCAGTTATGTTTTTGAGAGTTTAAAAAAATAATTTAATTTAGGATGATTCTTTTGCACCCAAGTATAGTGTTCAGGTTGTCAACTTTTAGCCTCCAGACCTACCTCTGTAGATGTCCTGAGATTGGATTGGGCATTTCTTCCCAATATCCTTCTATATCAGTTCTGCTGCCAATATTGCAGTCCCAAGACCACATCCTAAGATTGGAAGACAAGGTTGCCCCCAAGCCTTTGAGTAGGTCAGAGGTCAAGTAAAGTTTGAGAACATATGATCTAGGCCATAAAAGAATAATTTTTAAGAAGAAATTTATGATTAATTGAATCAAAAGATTTGGCTAAATCATAGAAAATTCCAAAAGCAAACTCTTTTTTATTTTGAGTTATTATTTCAGTAGTAAGCTTGTATGGAACGTTGTTACGCCCTTCTAAAGTCATAATGAAACTGTGTATTTGTTTTTTATGCACGTCATTTAGAATGTGATCATATTTTCTACTTTTTAAGCGCCTTATAAAAAGAGGATAAAAGTGAAAGAGAAATGTTGATCTTCAAATGGCCATTCAGCTATGATATTGATGAGTACTCAGGTTGCAAGCACATATACAGTTGTAGGTCATCAGCACATATATGGTATCTACATTCTTAATGTACTTAGTGAGCAGATTTAGGTGTGAACTTGTGAGCGGGAGGTCTGGGGTTCAAATCCCGCCAGGACCGTCCTCCCTGACTGAGGTTTTTTCCAGATATTCCTCAGTCTTCATAACTGGCAAATGCTGGGGAGGTACCCTAAACTTAGGCCTGGAACATTTCCTTCCTTAAAAAAAATCCTTTCCCAATTTAACATTTCATTTCATGTATCACCAATGTTCACCGTCTGTGTTGCCACAGTAGTAAAAACGGGCATTAAACACCATTAAAAAAAAACAAAAAATGAGCAGATTTATATAAATAGAAAATAAAATTGGTTTTAAACACTGGCCCTTGTGGCACTCTACACTCTACTTACTTTCAAGACTAATAGTGATCTACTGCAACACACTGTTGACGTCTGGAGAGATGGGAGTGAAACCACTTGATCAAGTTCTCAGATTAATGCAATGACTGAAGTTTTGAAAGTAGTTTATTTATATTAGTTGAGTTTAATTCTCTAGCAAAGTCAATAAGAGTTATGACAGTTCGCTCACTTTCTCATGAATGTACTAAGTAATGTTAAGCAAGGCAGTTGCTGTACTATAACTAGCCTGGAATCCTGACTATTGATTGGGCAGGTAGGATGATAAGTCTGTAATCTTGAGGAGTGGAGGGTGTTTTTTTAGGCTTGAGGTTCTTTATCGTGCCGTAAATGTACAACATGGGACCCACAGCTTTACTTCCCTTCTGAAGGAAGCCATACTTAGGATTTTTATGCCCGAAAAACTCCATCGATCCTGGCCGGGTTGAACCTGCGATCTTGGGTTTAGAAGGCAAGTATGTTACCACTATACCACCAGTACCAACTGGAGTGGAGGGTGAAGTGACTTTTAAGGCCATACAATGTCTTTTTCCAGAGGATAGGATGTGTTCCTATTATTAAGGATTAATTAAATATATATGTGAAAATTGGTGAAAACATCTCAATGTTTGAAGGTAGGAGTATAAATATACATCTATTTTTGTATGAATAATGTTGATGTTAAACACATGCTTCTGTGTTATAACCTTCAGCTTTAAATAAAAACTTTGAATTTTTTCCCTTTTAATAAAAAAAGTGTGCAAGAAAGTATAGTTGGTTTTACAACATTCAATTATTGATTTTCCTCATTTTGCATTTGGTTATGTGCTATCTGTTGTAAGTTTATTCACAGAGTTTATAGCACAGATCAGAGCTGGTATACAGGATGTTTTGACATGTTTATGATGGTATACATTTGCCATCAATGATTGTTGATTTGGTTTATTTATAGACACTCTTTAACATCAAGTCATAAGCACCCCATTCAATTCTGAGCATGAAACGGCTGATAAATTTTGCTTAGAGGTCTCTTATTTCATGCTTTTACATGCTGTAAATCTAAACATGGGAACCAAACTTTACTTCCCTTCTGAAGGAAGCATGTTTAATACTTTTATTCCCGAAAACATTCATTGACCCTGGCCGGGATTGAGTTTATCCCACCAATGATGTTGGAAATTGTCGTAGACTTAGTTTGCTTCGATCCATGATCTGTTCCTTCCTCAGAGCCCTTCCATTAGTTTCCTTTTGAAAGTGTTTATTTAAATATGAAAATAAATATAATTTTTGTGCATACTTAAAAGTTATTTGCTTATCAGTTTAGAAGACGATAAAAACCAGTGTGTCTAGTGGCATTACCAAAAATATATTGTGTATCAGAAGAAATTTGAACCAGAGACCCATACAGATAAAAGTTAGAAATAATATTAGTTTATTTGTTTTTGAGGGAATTGTTAACTGTTTGCACTTGTTAGTTTACACATTCTTCTTTGGAGCAATGCTGTTGCACTAATATTTGCACAAAAGAACAGCTGATTATAAAATAATTTACATTACATTCATTAGAGAATGTTAGATGTTGATTGTTGGTCCTGGTGGTCTAGTGGTAACCATACTTGCCTCATAACCCACGATTGTGGTTCAATCGTCCATGACATAAAAATCCAAGTATGACTTGCCTTGGAAGGGAAGTAAAATCATGGGTTCTTTTTGCAGATTAATGGCACATAAAAGAACCTCAAGCCCGAAAGAAGAGGCTTCTGAGCAAAATTTATTGATCATTTCATGCCCTGAATTGAATTGGATACAGGTGTCAAAGAGCATCCATAAATAAACCAATTAATAATTAGATGTTGATTTGTGCGGGTAAGTGTTTTAGTCATCTTTGATATCTAAGGATTTACTGCTTTACTTATATAATGGTTGTGTTTGTTTCCTTACCAAAAAAAAAAAAAGTAGTAGTTCTCGGTTAAAGTTATAAAACTTTGTTGGGTATCTTCCAATGAATTTTTGTAATTCTTTGATGTTGTCACAAACATTTAACTGACAGTTTCCTTGATTTGACCAAAATCAATTTAGAATTTCACAATAATGTATTCATATTGCCGTAATTAAAAGGTGTAAGTCAAAGCAGATACTAATTAAATGCCTACTACTGCTTACAAAAATGTGTATGATTACATACTGATTCACCAAAGGACCTTTCCAAAAACACAGAAGTAATGCAGCATTTGAAGAGAAAACGTGTATAGAATGTACTTAAATTTAATACACTTTCTTGATACATGTGTACACTTGCTAGTAAATATGAACAATTTCTGGCAAAAGTGGGAAAGTATGCAGCGTTTTTTCTTATACCCACATTTATAAAGAGACAAGGCAATGTTTACAATAATCAGTAATTCTGAACATTTACTGCATTTTCTACTATGACCTTAATATATATGTACATGTTAGAGTTAAGTAAAAGGAAAAGTGTAAATGATGAGAAAAGGGAGAATGTTTCTGAATGTGTAATCTATCAGCACTTTTCCAATGGCAAACATATAATGTCACATGCTCATATAAATGGCACAGATGGAATGTTCAATACTTTGAATTATTTATTATTTTTAAATAAAATGCACTATCTCATTCCCATAGATACCATTTCAAGTATCAAGTGATACAAATTTCTGAACATATATTTCCAGCAGGAAAAAATATTTATGAAAATTGCCATATTGTTTGCTTTACTGAAACTCATTTTGTAAAATATATTATTCTGTTAACACATTTGCAGCCAATACATCTTTGCAGATGTTCCTTTTGTTTCCCTATGCTGTAAGAGTTTATGTGTTACAAAATATCTGAATTGTTCTCTTCTTCTTTCAGGAAAATTATCTTAACAATGTGGCAGTCTCTCCAGAGAGTTTAGCACAAACCTTATATATGAGATGTAGCCGCAAAGTTGAAGAGCTTATATATTATTCATGCAGAAACATACAGAGGGTTTATGGAAATTATGATGAAGATAAGTGCAAACAGAAAGTTGAAGAGCTGCAGAAATATATCCTTGCAAATTTGCCTGCAATGGTTTTTGATGATCTTTGTGAGATTAGGGAAGAAAGATTTGAACATTACAACCAAGACATCCGAATTGAGCTAGCACTTTATATGCACAGTAATATGAGGAAGTTTTTTATTAAGCGCTTTATTAAAATGCCAGCATTAAGTTTAGACCATTCATTTTGGGTAGCTCAGCTATCAAGACTAAAAAATCTTGTTGTGCTGGATTTAAATCTTTCGTGTACAGATGAGATTCTAGAAATAGTAGCTGAAAATTGTCTCAATCTTGCTTACATTGATATAGTATCAAGGGTGGAAGCTATGTATGCCAAAGAATGGGAAAATGAACTGAATCGTTTCAATGCTCTGAAGCTAAAGTACTGTGTTTCAGATGTAGGACTGGGATATTTGAGTAAGTGTAAACTGTTAAGGAAAATAAAAATGAACAGGATGTTTCGCAGTCAGTTTGGAGGTGGATCAGTGACTCTCAGTGGCATCAGAAGGCTAGTAAAATCACTGCCCCTATTACAACATATTACTTTTGAAGATATGGGCATGGTGCTTGCAGACGAAATGGAAGATGTTAGGCATTTGTCACTGACATGCCTTAGTGATTATCATCCACAACCATCTCATATTCAGATAGCCTCCCAGTTATGTCCTGATTTGAAGCAACTGTGCCTTAGGTTTTCTAACCATACAAATAATACTCTTCAGGAAGCAGATGTTCTGAAGGCCTTGACTTCAAGCAACCTTAAAGTCTGTGAATTGCAGCTATTAGGCTTTCCATTCTGTAATGAACTGGCCATCCTAATTGAAACAAAAGGATGTCATTTAAGTAGTCTCGCAATAGAGAATATTGGTAACATAACCTCAGAGACCATTCAGCTTATTGGAAAAATGTGTCCCAACCTAATAAATCTCCATCTATCAGAAGAACGGTTTCTTGCAGAAATTTTTTCTTGTGTTGATTTTCAGCCATTTGATGCATATTCTGCTAGAAATATGTTTGGTAATCTACAGTATTTGGTTCTAACAGGGAAACTGTGGATACCAAGTGATATTTTGCCTTTATGTTTAATTCCAGCCAGACACCTTAAAATTCTGAAAATACAGAGTATGAGTGAAGAGGGGTCTTTAGATTCAGTAATGGCAAGGATCATTTCAAATAACCCATTAAAAGAATTAAGAACTGTTTATTTGTATACCCGGTCACGACTATCAATAGGAACTGTTCAGTACTTTTTCAGAAATTGTCCTGGATTGACAGACTTGCTGTTTTCACAGAGTGCTTACATAACACGTGAACATGTGAATCAGTTGTTCAATGAAATGCAGAAAAATAATTTTAATATGTTTGAGAGATAATTGCCAGACTGATAGTTTTAAGAACCCTTTTCATTCCCTTTTATTAAAAATAATGACACATTTGTTTATCTGCACAAAAGGAGAGAGAAAGAGCACCATATAGTTTTTTCCTATATTTCTTTCTTTTCTGAGATTATAATTATTGTGTTATATTTATTGGTTGTATTTTGAAAGCACCATACTGATATACACAAGTGTGAGAAGTGTTATATATATTCATATAGATGTATAGGGGGCATTTCCAAGATAGCAAAGGTAAGGAATGGCCAAATGATACTAGAAAAACCATCTGATTATAACCATTGAACCTGGTAATAGAGGAATGGTGCAGTCTGTGAAGTACAGTGGAGTAAGTGAGTGGATTATGCAGCTGCCATAATGTAAATATGGTTGTTAGCTGCATATAATGCACTCCAGTAAAATACAATCCCATTTTTCTTCATGGCTGCTTCCCTTCCTAAGTTGAAAAGTAGTGGGGGTTATCTCACAAATGCATAGTGGGAGAAGGAAGAAAACATGCTCAGAAAGCATTGCCTGACCTGCATACTATGAGATTCAACTAACCCACACATCCCTCTTTTTTGTTAAAGATATGAAATAGATGCATTGAGACCCACTATGCTGCTTGTTGACATCATCCACAAAGAAAAAATTAAACTGTATTTTGCTATAATAAAATAGTCCCCCATTAGACTCTAGGTAAGAGACTTCTGTGGGATCATGGATAGAATATCCCACAGTGAAAAGGTGATATACTATTTTAGGCTTATAGAGTCAACTTTAACAAATAATAATGTAATATATGAATAAAAAATATTTAAAGGCTTTTGCTTTATTAAATGGAAATAAACAAATAAGTAATTTTAATAAGAACTAAAAGCTGTCTGATTTCTTCTTCATGTACAGTAAAAGAAATGGAAGCTACAGACAAATGAAAATTCCTAACATTTATATAAACAGCAAATTTTAATTTTTTTTTCCTCCATAATTCTGCTAATAATATTTCCAATTTACATATGTTGTAAATAAAACATTAATTATTAGGAGAATTCAATGTAAGGGTAAAGTAATTCAAATTAACCAGGAACAGTTGAAGATCTATTGAATAACACCATCTTAGAATTAATGCACAATAAATATAACTAATGCACAAAAATTGTCCAGATATCTTAATGGTAACAGCTGACATATACTGAAGGAACACGTTATAAGATAATAGGATCTGGTGTAGAACTATTATTTCTACCATACCAATAAACAGTAATAACAAAATCATAGATACCCAAATTATTCTTGAAACTAATTTAGTTCATGTAAAAAAATAAATAAATAAACTAGAACTTGCACTACCTTAGAACTGGAATGAACAAAAAGTAAAAATGCACAATTTATTTTGCAAAATAAAAACATAAATGACTAAAGAGAGAAAATAAATAAATAAATAAAATATATATAAATTCTTCTAAAATAAAAATTTAGAAAAACTAAAAAAGGATAGGAGTAAAGCAAGAGATTTAGCTAAAAATATCAAATTAGATAGTGGTGTTAGGAATTGAAGACAAAGGGCTATTAAATTGATAGAGGAAACATATAACAAATAAAGATACACTCAGTAACTTTAAAAAGAATGTGTTAATTGGGAAAAAAAATAAAAATTTACAGAGTTCCATATAGCTATAATACAGATACATTCCCAAGCATTCAGCACATACTGTTAGTTAATTTTGGCATGCATTAAGGTTAAGCATTTGCTAGTCCAAGAGCTGCTCTAAAAACAAAACAGTTCCCACTGATAGCTGTATGTAGACAAAGTCAATCACAATTTGCGGTTAAGAGATCAATATAACATCAATCTTTCATGTTATATGCTGTAGGCAATCCTACATTATGATTGTGAAGTAAATTTTACTGTAATATAATGTATTAAAATATTACTACTAGAAAAAAAATAAAATCTATACAGGAATAATCCCCACCTTGTAGGGAAAATTAAAAGAATATTGCTAGAAATTGGAACAATTAGCAAAACCGTTGCAAATGAATGTAAATTTTATTAAAAGATATCAGATATGTATTACTGTAGGCAGGCACCACTTCAAAGAACTTTAACACGGGTTAATGCATTATGAAAAAAAAGTAATATTTTGTGCATACTATAAGGATTGCTCAAATGAAATTAAGACTTTCGTCATAGTTTCATAGCTTAACTATGCAGAGCTTTGTTTCGCTCTGGTTGGTGGCATTGTATGTAAGAAAGCAATTTGGTATGGTATTGTATTGCATTGTTTACATGTGCAGAAGCACATTGAACTGCATATATTCATTACATTGGGGCCAGAAAGCAGTAATTGAGTTTTTGAAGGTAGGAGGTGTTAGTGAAGCCAGAATTTATTGTCGTATGAACAGCATGTATGAAAATGCATGTCTGTTACACAGAGAGTTCAGATGTGTAGTGAATTTCTTGATGAATGTTGCACACTGAGGACATGCCTAGACCTTGTAAAGCTCACTTTAACCATCACATGGGAATCAATTGCAGCCATAGACAACTTTGTAAGAGAAAATCGCCAATTTACCATCTGAGAGATGTTTAACATTGTCATTGAGGAACTGAACTTTTCCATCGATGGTTGGAATACCAAGAGGTTTGTGTGCACAGCGGATCCCCAAGGATCTATCTCAGGATCCGAAGGCTCAGTAAATGAGTGCTTGCATGGAGCATCTGCTGCGTTACCAAGCAGAGGTAGGTCCATTTCTTTGAAATTGGCTCCACAATCAGCCTCGGATGTTATTTGTTCAGGGTATCCATAACCTTGTGACGTACTGGGACACTTGCTTGGACAAACAAGGTGACTATGTATAGTGGATATGTCATCCATATATTACTCTCACTTCTGTATGTTCATACATCCCACTCAGTAAATAATGACAGAAAAAAAAAGTCATTTTCATTTGGGCAAACCATATATTATTGATCAAAGGTGTGTGAGTAAAAATACGAGGGATATTAGTCCATCATTAGAGAAAGCAACTGGTGCAAACTTTGATCTGCACGACTTGTATTTAGCAGTAGATGCAGGCCAGAAATAACTCCATGTACCACACCAACTGTTACAAATTACCCCAAGTCTAAAAAAACATTCATAGAGCTGCAAAGAAAACAAGATAACATGGGGGAGTAAAGTAAAAAATAGGAAATTTTCAATAAACATTTTATTCTCCCTCTATCGGTGTTCCAATATTTGCTTTCACAGTTCCCAAATTGTCTTGGCCTTTACAATAACATACAGGGAAGTTATGTGGTAGGCAACTGGAAGAAATGTATAATTATTCCAATTATAAAGTAAATGCAAGTTACACCAATTTTATTGATGCTCAACAGTTACTAGAATCAAACAATTTTATCTCATCATTTAAGTGGGTGGTAGATAGCAGCATTCAACAAAGTAACAAAAAATTTACATATTTACATTTAATAAGCCAGAAATGTTGTGGCAAATTTTAAAAGAGTTTAAAGGAAATATTTTATGCTTAAGAAAGTAAAGTGGTGCAGAGTAATCTCAATTCATATTATTGTGTGCTCTTAGTTTTATTCACTTACACATCTAAGCAGATGCAAAGGAGCTTGCCATAAGGTTCAATTTACTTTGTTTAACAGTTCCTTTTGATTTAAAACACTTTGGCTTTAAACAGTTTCTAACTTGGGATGAATTTCACTCTGGTTCACTCCTTTTGCATACAGAAATTTAATAACTGCATGCACTTAAATCTTGCAATAATTTTTAATCATACTATCCTAGTTCTTCAATAGCCAAATGTGGACTAGTGATGGAAGGCTGACAATACTTGTATGATGATTACTCCTCACAGTAGTTTTCCCGGCCAGGATCGATGGATGTTTTCGGGCATAAAAATCCTGAGTATGGCTTCTTTCGAAATGGAAGGAAAGCTGTAGGTCCTGTATTTTGCATTTATAGCATAAAAAAGAACCTCAAGCCTGAAAGAAGAGGCCTCTGAGCAAAATTTGTCAGCTGTTTCACGCCCTGAATTGAATGGGATGCTGATGACCTGAGATGTTAGAGAGCATCCATAAATGAAACAAATCAACAAAAAAAATTAACAGTGGATTCATGAAGATAACATTCTCCATTCATATATAGTGAATGTTTAATATCAAACTCCCCTTCTACTAAAACTTTTATTTTTCTTCAATTCTAGTCTTTGCTTTGTTCCAGAAACCCCTGCCTTTCTCTATCTTCCATTCCAGTTTGTTTCAAATTTATTTTTTATGACTAAATGGCATAACTAAAAGTATAATTCACATATTTATATTCTTGTATATAAATGTGCAACAAAATATTCAAGGATACAAATTTTATAATTATCTAAAACAGTGCTTTGTTTAAGGTAACATAGAATCTCAAACATAATTCTTTGAGACAGGGGACTACACTTGAAGAAAAATAAATCCAAGAGCTGCACAGTCCTGGAAAAATTAGGATCTGGGATCACTGCTTTTCATGAAGACTAAATTCTCTCTCCAGCTTTGCACACTAGGCACACAACTATATAAAGCCATTTACTGAATCGTAAGTTCTAAAATTTTTTTTCTAAACTGTGAAAGCTATCAGAAGAAACTCTTATTAATGGTTATATGACAATGTTTTTTTTATTTTAAAATTAAAGTATTTTTTTATAATATAAAGAATTGCTGGCCCATCAGACATAGTTTTATGGTCCCAGCAATTCTAAATGTAAATGTTGTTAAAAGTGAGGATTTTCATAATATTTTTACTCCATATTCTGTTTACTGTTAGATTTTTTAATTTATTTATTTATTTATTTATTTATTTATACTGGCAAAGTTAAGGCCTTATGGTTTTTTTATCCACCAACCAGTCTTACATGGATGTACATACGTATTAAATTACAATATACATTAAAAACTAAGGAAAGAGAAATGAATAATAGTAACTATAAACACAATACATGAGTTACAATCATTGTCAATGCAGATCGTATTTAGTAGTTACATAAAAATTAAGTGGAATAAATGAAAATAATTTTTTTGAAAGTAAACTATATCTCTCTTATATAGACATTTGTTCATTAAGCACTTTTTAATTCTTATTATTAAAAATGTGTGTATATAAAGTATATATTACATAGTAGTAATAATAATGATAATACTTTATTTGCCCTTTTTAGATTATTTACATGATATGGGCTTTGTCCAGAAAGAAACATAAGACCAGTAAATATCAGTCTATTGCATGCAGTGCAATAAAATGATAAAAAGTAGAGTATTTGCATTAGCAAAAATAATATTAAATGAATTGTTGCTGCAGTTTCTTGATATTTGATAATCGTATCTACTATAAAGTCTCAATAATGTGTACCAGCCAAAAGTTTTCATAAAGTAAATTATATGCATAAATAACTCATTTACATGATCAATAAAAAACCAAAATTATGAATACTCTAGGACCCTTCTAATTCAAATTAATTGGAACCTGTGTCTGTTCCAATTAGTACATGTTTGGATACATCTGAATTTATTGTAATTAAGAGTACAACAATAATATGTACATCATTTGATGGTTGCCCATAAAATGTGCACATGATCAATCTGATTGCTATCGCATAAGAAATGGAGAGGGAGCTGCAGGTCACAGCAGTTCTGTTAAAGTGAAACGCATATTTATAGACTGCACAAATGGCATAATGGAAAGTATAGTTTGCACACAAAGAAAAACTTGTAATATTGAAGCATTTGGAAAAGCAAAATTAGCTGCTGAGTTTGACTTTGGTAAGGCAAACATAATGACTAGAAAAAGAGTAATTGGAAAATTGAATTTTTGTGCATCAACATTAGAAGAAGTTATGGCATTATACATCAAAAGTACTACATTTGGCAAAATTGAAGAAGCAGTTTTTCTATGATTTTCTCAAGAGAGACAGAGAGAAACTCCATTGATGATCCTTTGATTCAGGTGAAAGCAGTCCACATCAATAAGCTGATGGTGGTGATCCTAAATATATTGCTAGTCACACCAGTCATGCTAAAATACATAGCAGAATTTCCAGATTTAATTTTGTCTCAAAATTACTGCCTGCAAGAATTGATCAACTGCAACAAGACAAGATTGAATTTTAAGGCACTGCCAGAAAAAACCTTGCTACCAAACAAAACTTCATGCATCTGGCTTCAAAATGAGCAAAAATATGCTGATCGTTATGCTGCTGAAACAAATAAGCTACCACTTATGATCATTAGTAAATAAAAAATGCTTAGAGCCTTCAAAAATATAAATATAATGCTGTAACCCTTTTATAAGGAAATCATTCAAATTTAATTAATTTTATTCCACTTACTTGGACATGTTTTAAGGGTTATTTTATCTTCATCATCAGCATGATTTATATTATATTTCAGTATTAAAATTCTGCTATTTAAATCTGCTTATATAAATCACTTCCTGTGTTCTACAGGAGCCAAAAAAAATTCATGGATGAACAGACATCTCCTTAAGCAATTGTTTGAAAAGCAATTTGTGCCCTTTTTGAAAAAAGTCAATGAAAATAGAGGTTTACCACCTTAAACATTAATGATAATAGATAACACTCCTTTGCATCCCTCTGTTGAGCTAGTTTCAGAGAAATTAAAATAGTGTTTCTACCAAATGTAGCTTCTTTGTTACAACCTATGGACCAAGAAGTGCTTCAGAACACTTAATTAGCCTGCAAAAAAGAAATAGTTCCTCTGAGCCTTCAAATTAAAAATGAAGACAGTTCAATCTCCATTCTGATCTTTTAAAAATGGGACTGACAAAGACCAAATTTGTTGAGTGGTGGAAGCATGGAACAATGTTACAGAGCAGTTGCTTAGAAGTCATGGAAAAATCTATGACCAAGATTTTCTTTTATTGAGACTCCAGAGAAAGAAAGTGAAATAGGTTAAACTTTCCAGGTTATTAAACAGCTTCCAGGCTAATAAAACGCATATGAGTGCTCACAGTCAACAGGAGGAGAAAGAGTTTTCTCACCAAAAAATCATTTTAATGGTTATTGCAAACACGTGAAACTTCTGACAAAGATGGTGATAATATAGAGCAGGTAATGTCACATTCAGATGGAGTAAAAGCACTGGAGATAGCCTTGCAGTATGTGGCTGAGGCCACCCTAATGAATGTTATGAGGAGCTGACAAAAGGTCACATCCTCTGCTAGGTTCAGATCCACGAGACAGAAAAAAATGACTAACTTTTTGCAAGCTGATCTTCAGTACAGAGCTTGTCGTGTTTCTAAAGTGAATCTAAATGTGACTTATTAAAAACACTTTTCACTTTTTTAAATTTTTTGTAAAATATTTGCAGTTTTATTGAGCATGAGTGTTTTCATGTTAGAGACTTACCTATGTAACATTTTTAATAAATGCAAAAATATGAATGTAATATTTGAATTGTACCTTTTTAATGCAGCTCAAATGTATGTCATATTTCAGTCTTACCTTTTGAATACAACTCAATAAATGCCATTATGTGCTTAAGGCTGATATTCCCTCATAAGAGTCAGGTTCCATGTTGTTCATTTACCAAAACATCATTCACATTATCTGCAATTTCAAATTAGCGGTTCTCAGATTGGTAGGGTTCTACTGTATTAATAAAATTTATTAGCTTACATCACAAGAAAGGCTTTTCTTTGCACACTTGTCATTCATGACATATATTAAAAAATAATTTCATATTGCATTCATAGAATGCGAAAAGGAGAGACTGCAAACATTTAATACTTCTTTATGAGAAGAACAATTTTAATAAATTGCAGTTCCTACTTCTCATATTCTTTAAAATTGCTTTGAAATAATACTTAGATTTCAGAAATTAGTAATCATATCTACAGTTAGGATGATGATATAACTACATTACAGATGGACCACAGCATGTATTTTCAATCTTTTTGCAATAGAAACTCTGAAAAGAAAAGTCCAATGTTATTGAAAATCATTTCTACATTTGGTTTGTAACAATGTCTATCACTCTAACCAACCATTCCAAGTGCATTTAAAAAAAATTGCTCACAATGATAACAGAACAAATAAAACATTTACAATCAATTATTATAAATGTTTTAGAACCTAAACCTTCTTCCTTTGAAAAATTTAGCACATGAAGTGCTTGTGATGTATTATTTTCTCCAAAGGAATAATGTCAATTAAAATTTAAAGAACAGCAAGAAATAAATAGAAAAGTATAGTGTATATTATCAAAGGATCAATCAGTACTGGTACCTAAGATAAACCATATGTAAAACATTTTATTTTTTTTCTTTAGCTTAGAGTATATCAGCATTATGTAATCATAAATGTTCTTATTTAATATAGATATACCAAAAACCAACTACTGAGCTTTGTATGTATATTATGTTTTCTTAATTTGATAAGAAATAAATGTACAATAGAGCATCAATTATTCGAACTACTTGGGATCAGTTATAGTGTGAATATTATTCAATTGTTTAGATAACCAAACCTAGAAATATCAGAGCATAAAATTTAACTATTTCTGTAACATTCCCATTAAAATCATATTTACTTTCCTGATAAATTTTTGTTTTTCTCAAACCTCCCTCAGAATAAAGTTTGGACATTCATTGTTAATTTTTTTTATTTCATTTGATATCAGAGATACTGAATTTTCATGCAATATGATCACTTACTTAAGATAAACCAAGAGGTCATATGTAAAACATTTTATTTTTTCTTTAGCTTAGAATATATCAACATTATGTAATCATAAATTTTCTTATTTAATATAGATATTCCAAAAACCAACTACTGAGCTTTGTATGTATATTATATGTTCTTAATTTGATGAAATAAATGACAGTAGAGCATCAATTATACCTGGGATCAGTTATAGTTTGAATTTTATTCAATTCTTTAGATAACTGAACCTAGAAATAACAGAGTGCATAAAACTTAAAAATTTTGTAAGGTAACATTTCCATTAAAATGCATATTTGCTTTCCTGTTAATTTTTTGTTTTTCTCAAACCTCCCTCAGAATCAAGTTTGGACATACATTGTTATTTTTTTCATTGGAGATCAGCGATAGTGAATTTTCATGCATTATGACTACTTACTAGAGAAAATTCACTCCCTCATTTTTCTATATGGTTTAAATTTTGTTATTTTGTGCTATCTCTGTCCCAAAATATAGTTGCATTTCTTTAAAGTTATATGTATTAATAATGAATGAATACAGATGCTTATTTACAAAGTGTTCAGATAAAAAAAAACAAGATGATATCAGTATTCATACATGGTATACAGCAGCACAGGTGAAGATAACAATGTCATGGTTGCAATGGAGAACCAAAGGTAAACACCCCTGTTTGTAAACTATGCTTCCCCATGTGAGGTAGATTGTGGCAGTTCTTGCTATTAGTCTTAATATATTCAATCATGACTTGTAGCAAAGTCAGGATGCATTATTCAGTGCCTCCTTAAGAAGATCTTTTAAGGCATTCATAGTGATAGTAACAAGTTCATCTACTTGGATGTGACTTGTTGACAGAGAGGTTGTACAGCAAATTTCTCAGCAATTTATTTATCAGATCTCTCTTTGCAAGACACCATTTTACTGGGGCAAAGCAGATGATCAGAAATGGCCTGCTACTGATTATCTCCAATATTCTTAATTCCTCTCATTTGAATGGTAACAAGTACGTCCTAGTAGTATGGTAACCATACTTGCCTTGCAGACCCAAGGTTGCAGATTCAAATTAAGTCAGGGTTAGTGGATTTTTAGGATGTAAAAATCCTAAGGTATGGCTTCCTCTGGCAGAAAAGTAAAGCTTTTCGTCACTTGTCATAGATTTACAGCATGTAAAAGAACCTCAAACCTGAAAGAGGAGACCTCAGACTAAAGTTATCAGCTATTTCATGCCCTGAATTGAATGGGATGTTAATGACCAAAGTGTTATAGACCATTTTTAAATAAATATAATAATAAATCTGATAACATAAACTGCAGAGTAGTACTACAGTATATGTCAACAATCTCTCAGATTCATGAAAAAGCCATTTCACTTGCCTAATGCATATTCTGAACTGAATACCCAACTAGATAAGATCCCCTAACACTTTACCCAATGTTTCAAACATGTTTCATATGCTCAATGATCATCCTTGTTTAAGGCTCTGTGTATATATGGTTATTCACATTCGTTTCTAGAACAAACATGGTCTTTGAGGAAATATGACTTTGCTTTGGGACAGAGGCAGTATCTGTTAACACATTATGATTTTTTTTCAAGCGTAGACCATATGACTCTTCAGCATGCTTCACAAAGCACAAACATTTTAGCACAGAACAGCAGAAAACACAGGATATTTTAGTTAAGTTTCTCAAACTGAAAACTTTGTTCAAATTGCTGAAATCATATGATTGACAAAGATCAGTAGCTCATGATAAGTATGAGGAATGCAGTCACTTAAACTCAATAAGCAGTTTGCTGAAATGAGAGCTTGATACATTATCCTAACTAAAAGAGAGAGCTGTTAATATGTATGTTATTAACCAGGTTACTGAAGTCACATGATTGACAGAACAAGTAACTTGCATTGGGAATGCAGTGCATAGTATAAACAAAATGTTGCAGTCTGATAAGTGAGTTCAGACATTTCGGAAGTCTGATTCTTGGCTAATCAATGTTCTACTGCACTTGGTTATTATAAAGAATTGAAAACAGTGCATTTCAGTATGCGTTTGTAAAATCACTGATAATAGACATTTCAGTTGTAGGTACTACCAACAACCTACAGGGTAAAATAAATGTTAGATGGCATAAAGATACAGTTAACAAATGCTACCAAAAATGCATACAGAAAATTGTAAGTCAGAGCTTGGGAAGGAATAGTCTTACATTATATGAGACTCATTAAAAAAAATAAATAACTTGTGGTATGCCTTCCCTGAGAATACATGGAGCACATGTTTCATTCTCATAAGTCTAAAGGGCATACTGAACAAAATGAGCAGTTAAGAACTTGATTGTTTTGTTATAGTATCATTGTTGATTCCATTCCAGTGCATAGTAGTACCCCCTCACAGGTGAAGAAAAATAAACAGAATTCATGTTTATGCATGTGTGCAGACAATCTGGCATTTCCAGCTCATCTTTATAGAATCAGTTTGTTCTTTGTAATTGTTTAACTCTATGAAGCACCTAATTTCCTGTAACTACCAAAGTAGTTACCGATTTTCTTGTTTCTTTGTTTCTTCTATTTTTTTCTTTCATTTACTCTACACAATTATAATATTCTGCCATTATCACACTATTTATGTCTTACCAAATATGTTTAAACTAAATTTCCTCTAAGTCTTAATTCTGGACTATTCAAACAATAATGACTGAACACTCATATCTAGTCATCAGTAAGGCAGTTAATAGCAAAACATGGTTATGGTAGACTATCTTGTTACTAGGGATAGGAATTCATTCTCTACCATGCAAATACATGCAAATTTTTCCCCCCTTGCTGCCTGCATATATCTGAGATGCAAATATAAATGCTGAGGTGGACAAATTTCTATCTATTACTGCTCAGTTTGCTTGAGAGCTTCTATCTAGAAATGTGCATCGAACTCATTTTACAATAAGTAAACAAGTAAATGCACCAGACAAAACACACTGAAAGTGTAACAAATATAAATAATGGAATAGTAAAGCATAAACACTGCTGTAGTGTGAAAATTTGGTAAAAACAAATATGCTACTACAAAAAAATGTAACATGAAAAAGAAATTGTAAGTAAATAATGGAGACTATTAGAGATAAAATGTACACCAAATGTCATATGCAATGAAATGTCTTAAAAACTGTGTATGAAAAATAATCTCCCATTATGCACAACATCCAAAATTCCAAAATTCATTGTGAGAATAATGCACTAATTGGAGCAGATTTTTATTTAGTAACATTAAAGTGATTTAATCATCTAGTAAACAGCAGGCAAATGTGAAAAAGAAAAGACAGAAAATATATTTTATCTTTGCAAATGTTTTATGAATTCTGTGCATATACAAAGAAAAATATGGGTATAAAAAGAATGTACTTTTACTAATAACTTTTGCTAAATTAACTTTTCCAGTATGTTACTATAGCTTATGCATTATTCCGAATGCTTATTTCTTGTACACTGCACACAAAACTATCAGAATAATATATTTGCATGCATAAAATTTATTAAGATACGTTTTTAAATAAATGCATATAATAACCAGTCTTTTCAATAACTGTCAGGATATAAATAATGTGCATATATGTAAACTCTCAAATTTTCATTGTCTTCTGTGTGAATATGATATATGCAATATCTAATTAAAGTTTTACCATATAATGTACAATATATTCTTTTATTCTGTGCAACTGATTAACTGTAAGTATTGTTTTTATTGTTACTTTTGTCCTGTTCTTATTTTTCAGCTTGTGTAGTATATCTGTAATTATGTTGATATGAGAAAATTTATGTGTAAGACATTTCTAAAACGCCGAAAATATTATATATAAATAATACAAATAAAGCTTTAATCACTTTTTCAGTTTTGAGCATTGAAGAATCAACCCATTCCTGCTTTTATTTATTTGTTTGTTTATTTTCTACTTCTCACTGCATTTATCTACTTTATGGTGGGTTGCATATATTGGGTCTTTGATGGTTTTGTCAACTGTTTCACTGCAGCTGGTAGGCTGACAGTGTGATAATTTCCAGCAAAGCAGATGTAATATCCTTACAACTGATTCAAGTTCTTGCAATTACCTACAATTACCATGAAAATAAGTGTGTACTTTATAAAAGAATGTTGGAAATGTTGCCCTCTACATCCACACATTACTGGCATATTTTTAATGTCATTTCACACATCAGTTCATCTTATGAAATTAAGTAAATTTAAACTTGAAAGCATACAACACCACTGTTGTTCACCAATTGTAGGCACATGATCCTGATATTTGGGTATATTTCTGTAATTGGATGTTACAGAATGTTAATGATAAGAATAATTGATCCACTCTTAATATTCTGAATAATGAATCATGATTCCATATATTTATTTTCTCATTATGCAAATGGGGTTTAATGTATAAAATTGAGTTTTTAAGTACTGCAATACCTTTTATTTTGCATTGAAACATAACCACACAAATGGAACCATGTTTTATCATTGTAACTGTGAGAACTTTAATCAGTTGCGCAAATATTTCATCCACTTTGCCAGGAGTTATTGCTCTAACTGCTGACCCACCAGCTGCCCATGAAAAATTCAGTACAACATTAAATATTATGCAAGAATACATTTATCAACCTATGATGAGCTGTAAAAAGAAAACCAATGTGACGATTATGAATTAATTGCAATACACTTTCTGTTTTATATTACCATTATAGTTTGCTACAACATGTCAGTAGGCTTCTTAAGAGTACTGTATGCTATCTGAGTAATACAGATCCAATTTGTGTGTTCCCCCATCTTCTTTACAACAAGGTTAAATAGTAACTCATAATTGGCATTCGAGTGTGATGTTCATATCCAGACAAATTGTGCAAGAAAATTAGAAACATAAACAACTTGTCATATGGTTTTAAATTTCACATGGACAGTGTGTCATGGTTTATTTTTGTCACATGTAAGGCATATAGCAAATATATACCTAATTTTCTTAGGTTTTTTTTTTTCCCCCTCTTTTTTCCTTTTCTTCCTCACATGTAAGCCGTATCACATTGAAAATTTTAAGAAAATTTTGTAGGTTACAAGTATGCAGAGTGTAATTCAGAATTTGCCAACAAAGCAATGTCAGGCACTGACTGATTCTGTTCTCTCTATTCTTCATGTCAAGAGGCCACAACTCTTTCCACTCTTTTTTTTTTTTTTTCTTTTAACACTGCCTATGGGGAACTCTTAAGGATGTTGTATACCGTAGAAAACCAGCTACACTGACAGCACTTCGGGAAGAAATTGAAACGGTATGTGCTGCAATCGCTGAGGACACTTTCGCAAACGTTGTTCAACGTACTCAGAAGTGTATCGACGCCGGTGGTGGGCATTTTGAGCAACTGCTATAATTGTGAAAGTCTAAGATGACTAGTGCTCATCATTTTCTGTTTGTGTGAATTCAGTTTTGTTATGTTAAGTTTTTTCTTTGCTTGAAGTGTGTGATATATATGTACTGGCGTAAACAGAAACGAAAGCTCTGTCCCTCAGAGCTACTCATGGGCTTTCGTAATATTTTGTTTATTTGTTATTACTTTTATTTTATTTATTAAATTATAAACTATTCTTTTTAATAAAAAAAAACACGTAAATTATTCTTTTACTCTGTCTCCGAATTGTGCTTCACGTTTCCCTGTTGTAAAACCACCCGCATTACTTGTTCCGGCTTCTAAGGACATATTCAAAGAAAGAAAAAGTACAACGATAATGTAGTACTAATAATATTACTGTGTAAAAATGTAAACAAACATTCTTTTGGATAATTTTTAGAAGTCTAATTGTATTTTCACCGCTAATATCCACGAGCAATAAATAACACGGTGTTTTAACAAAAATTCCTCCTCCTTCCCCATCTTACTTTTCCTGCATGCATTTACGTTTATTGTTTGCATACAGCGTGGGTCTCGAGTTCGAGCTGTCAGCATTCCGTTAAACAATCTGTTCTAGAATATTGACAACCATTAGGAATATGTATAACTAGATAAGAAAAAGGATAAAGCATCTGCAAAGTCACAGATTTACTATCCCAGTATTTCTTCTTACTTAAGAAGGACAGGAATTGTTCAAACTATTGCGATAGTAAATCTGTGACTTTCTAAATGTTTTGTCCTTTTTCTTCTTATCTAATAATTATTATTATTATTATTTTAGTTGCATTTCATTGTATTATTTTAGTTTTCATTTATATGTGCGCGCACGTGTGAGATTTGCCCTGGAACAGAAATGAAAGCTCTGTCCGCCAGAGCTATTCATGGGCTTCCGTAAATTTTTTATTTGTTTATTTGTTACTACTTTTATTTTATTTATTAAATTATAAACTATTCTTTTTTTAATTTTTGCAAATGATATGGCAATGACTCTTCGAGACGCCGTACTAGGCAAACCCTGTAAGATTGTGTGGCGATTGGATTGACTAACAATTCACGCCAGTACATTTCTGCAGAGATCTTGACATTCCTTAAAAGATGGTACCTACTATAACATGCACATTTGGATGTATTAGACTGTTTATGAAAATGACTGCGGAAATATTCTGGTCCATTATTTGTCAGCTGTTCAAATGCTGGGAGGAAATGTTGAATCTATATATGTAACTTTCATAAATGTAGTCAGTAAAAGAAACATCACTTGAGAAGCTATAGATTCCAGCATTGCAAAAGCATCACTCGTTTTATAAGACAATAATAATGGAAGACCGAAAAAACAATGAAGATGCCTGCTTCTAATTAGGAATTCACGTATTCTTTTCTCAATATTGGGCACGTTTGTAATTTTGAAAGTAAATTTGAGAGAAAAACTTAGGACAGTAAGAAAATGTTCCATTTCCATAAATTTACCTTAAAGAAAAAGTCGAAATAATTTATGTAAGGAAACTTTTGACTTCGTTAATAAAACAAAGTTATTAATTTTAAAATAATTTTGTCTTTCAAGCAACTGAGTTTCATTCAACTTTATAGGAATTTTGAAAAGCAGTTTATGACGGATACTGTAGACAGATTTTCCAATTAGTGCCAAATATGTATGTAAGTGTTTTTGCTTACCTCATTTGACCCCATTACAAACTGCTTCTTGCCAACATATTCGGTGAAGACTACATGTCTTTCTCATCTTTCCTCTCCTTACAACTTCCAGAGCTATTTTCCCTGTTGTCATGGGTTCATAATAAATGATCACCAGGTATTGGAATTACTTGAATATTTTGAATCACTACATAGCACAACCTTGCATTTCCTGTTTGTACATAGAAACTTCACTTCATTTTTAGTTCACAGCACTTGCTGAGCGTATGGTTTTCACTTATAACATACACATTCATTCTCTTTGTTTTTAAGACGTGGTACATAGAAATACCCATACTTCATGGTCTCGCCACTCCATTAATGAATACTGTGCTGCGTACTGGCTCGTTGCTACATTAACAAGTATACACTTGTTTTGTTATTTCCAAGGAACTTCCTAGATGGCGCTTTCTCGATCTCTCTCTCCCCTTCTAGAAACTATTTGTTAAAATCTATCTACTATCAACACTTTCTCAAGAACATTTTAATAGTTTTTAAATATTGTACACAGAGAAATGCGCTCAATTAAGTTCTTACTTTAAACCACGAGACAGTTCTTGAAGCCTGGTGCTGTGTCTGTAAGTGAATAAAATACTATTTTTACTTTTTAGATGTAGGATAATAATAAAATGATTTGCTAACGATGAAGTTAATTAAGTACATTTAAAAACTGTAGCAAATATATCTGGGAGTGTTTTAAGACAAGAGGTCCCAGGAGATTCAATGAGACTGGGTTCCATGTTCATGAATATGGTTGAAGTTAAAAATATTTGTGCATGAAGGTTCCCGGTGGGTAATGCAGTGATAAGTAATACATTTTGGAAATTAGAAATTATTCGTCCTTAGCACAAAGAGCAACAAATTCTCTATTCCTACCATCTGCTGTTAAGGCAACAAGTTTTTAAAGTTACCATCTTCCATAACTTTAAGAAAAGCTTTAAAATATGTCTTCTTGCCTAGTGTGCCTAGCAGCAGCTCAACGAACTCTTCCCTTACCATAAAGTCATCTAAAGTCTAAACTATTATTGTAATACACACAACTGTGCAAAATCGGGAATACCAGTGCTTTCATTCAAACTGGTGAGGAAATATTCTACAATTAAAAAGTCTGATATAAATGAAATTCCCAATTGTTAGAAATCTATTCAACCCGTCTAGCAACAGTTTAGGGAGATAATAATTGAAATCCTTTGATGGAAGACATAAATTTATGTAGACCTTTGTGACCATCGACGACAGATTCGGCTACACTGCTTCTTAACTATTTTCCCGTCACTGAAAGTTATTTTTCTTTTAGCTAACACATTACAGACTTATAGTCACTGTCACATGCAACTAGTCGGTCCTGGTGGTGTAGTGGTTACCACATTTGCCTCCATAAACCCAAGATCGCGGGTTCGAACCCGGCCAGGACCGATGGATTTTTTTTCGGGGCGTAAAAATCCTAAGTATGGCTTCCTTCGGAAGGGAAGTAAAGCCGTGGGTCCCGTGTCGTACATTTACGGCACGAAAAGAACCTCAAGTCTGAAAGAGAGGCCTCTGAGCAAAATTTGTCGGCCGTTTCACGCCCTGAGTTGAATGGGACGCTGATGACCTGAGCTGATAAAGAGCGTCCGTAAATCATTAAAAAAAAAAAAAAAAAAAAAAAAAAAAAAAAAAAAAAAACATGCAACTAATTTTGCTGAACAGGCTTTGTTAATATATATTGTTCTGTCAATAGGCCTTTCTCACTTTGTTTTTCTTTTCAGAATTCATAGGAATATACTATTGAAGTTTTGTGATTATCGAAAAATGTGTTTTACATTACACTCTAAGCGCACGCATTCGGTAAAACAATACTGTTCCTCCCATGCACTTTTGAAACTATACTTTCTTGGCCTTTTAGTTGTATAGCCTGTTAAGCATAGATACATGGAAATAGTAGCAGTAATTTTAAAAAGAATAATTAAAATACACTAACACTTATAACAGAGAACATTGCGCATCGCTTTGTTGGGACTGGAAGTACAGTATGATTTTTTTCTTCATGGCCTCTCACCTGTTCGAACTGAATGAGTGGTATGGAGTCATCACATACATACATGTACTTGGAGAGAAGGAAGGGGTGAACATACTGCGCTACTGTATAATCAGTTTTTTTTTTTTTTTTTGGATTGATTTATTTATGGACGCTCTTTAACAGTCATCAGCGTCCCATTCAACTCAGGGCGTGAAACGGCCGGCAAATTTTGCTCAGAGGCCTCTCTTTCAGGCTTGAGGTTCTTTTTCGTGCGTAAATGCATGACACGGGACCCACGGCTTTACTTCCCTTTCGAAGGAAGCCATACTTAGGATTTTTACGTCCGAAAAAATCCATCGGTCCTGGCCGGGTTCGAAACAGTGGTAAACACTACCTGCAGAGCCTTAACAGCAACTAACATGTACACCCCCCTCCGTTTCGTTATGTTGACATCGGCTAAGAGGGAAAAAAAAATTAACTGTCTCTTTGATTCGAATTGCCGACTAGTTGAGATAAGCTGGACATTTTACGACTGTTTGAAGGGTAAAACACGCATTAAGCCACACTGATTACACACAGAACCTTTGACATTTGGGCTAATTTTTTTTTTTCTTATGTCACACATGGACGAAGAGAAAACGTTAAGCCTATACGGATACAACATGCACTATCCAGAAGTCATACTTAAAAGTCTTGTGTTCGGCCATCATGGCAGCAAACATCCCCTGAAATGCTGTACACATTACCTTTTTCAAAGATTTTTCAAAATCTTCATGAAGAGGCACATTACGTCAACGTCTGTATTATTGTCAATGCCAAGGTAACCTTGTTAACCTCCGGCAGGTAAACAAGGCCTAGCAATAACATTGATAAATTTCTAAATTGAAATCCGTGCTAGATCGTGCCATTATACAGTCATGGTTCCTAATAGAGAATTCTAATGAACGAACTTTTTTCTGGGTGTAAAAATACATTCACTTCTAATAAAAGTTTTGTTACGGTCCAAACTCGTTCACCATGGGAACATTAAGTCAGTTCTTCGTTCTTTTCAGCAACAGCCCGCACTTCCTTCCCCCCCATTCTCTATTTCAGGTTGTAATTCAAAATTATTCCCGTCTATTATAAATTTAGATATCTTCTCCTTCATCACCCCTTCTTCCTTGCCCTCATCTTTTCCTCTAACATTCTCTTCCTGTTTCTATTCTAGTTAAGCCAGCTGTGTTTTGGGATTGTCTTTGTATACGTATGCGTTCTGATCTTCTTATTTCTTCCTCTGATTCTTCGTTAATTTTTATTCTTATTATTTGTTCTTGTGGTATCACCTCTTCCCGTAAAGATTAGTTATTTTGAATGCAGCCTGCTCAAGGTATACATAAGCCCTTATTTCTAGGTATATGTGCCATCTGATGGACACTTAAAATGTCTCTTTCTTATCTCACCTGTTCTAAATAGTGTATGCATTCAAATTACACGTGCTCTGGGTTATCCTGTGTTTTGCAAAATCTGCACATAACGTTCTGTGTTTTGTAAGGTCCATGGCCTATAAGGTAATGTACCATGTCTTTGGTACGTTGTATAAACTTTAGCTTTAATCTCTCAAAGATGATGTTAAATAAGTTACCCGCATACCATTAGGAGTTTTACCTGAAAACAGAAGTTTTGTAATCGACGTCCTCCGTGGGAGATGTTAACATTAACAATTGTCAATTGAGTATTCGTGGTACGATACTTTCGGTGTCGTAAAAAAGAGTATGGGGGGGTGGGGATAGTCTGCTCATGGTCGAATAATCGAACTCACCCTTACAGACAGCTACCGTTCTGCGGTTTCAGTACCAAACGGCAGCGGAAAAAGAAACCGAATTCCAGTAATGCTGGAGCGATACAGAGTGATATACAATCTTAAGCGGTAGTGTATGTACTCTATGAACATTGGTAATGTACGACAAATGCAGGTGGAGAGAACAACGGTTTCAGATTAAAAAAAAAAAGTGGCCAAATCATGCGTCAAAAATTAACTATGTAGCTTAAATGTTAATGACATTATGTTTTAGTTGTTATATGACTAAGTGCAATTAGAAATGTTACGCTAACAATATAAAACACAAATAAAATAATATGGGAAAAACATATACTTTTAACCTGAAAGTTGTGTTTTTTTATTAAATAAAATTTTCTTATTACATTCAATGCTCTAAAGCTCTGTAAATAACCTTCACAAATTCAACTTGCTGAGGGAATCACTTAATTTATGCAGCTCCTGCGTGACAGACTTTTACAGCTCCTAAATAAATCTTCCCCCATACTGTGCTGAACATATGGGAGGAAATCATCATGCATGAACATTTATCAACAGACAATGTTTACATGTTTGGCCCATATGAAAGAGCTTCTAATAAATTTTAAAGTATAAAACAGAACATAAGATTCATTCTGGTTAGTCTTTCATTTCTAATAATCAGCATGCCCAACTGCAGGAAAGAAAAAACTTTCTCAAAATTGTTCGTAGCACAGGAAGCAGAGAATAAAATAAAAAATGCTGGAAGGGCAGGCATATGAGATGTTGGGTGTGTTGAGGAACAACTCAATTGAGTAAATAACCATGTAATTTAAGTCAAATTATGAATTAAAGGCATTTAACTATTTTATTCCATAACTTGTGTTCATTAGCTATTCATTTGATATTAATGCAGTTATTTTATTTGACAATTCAATCTGAATGATTGAAATTGGATGAGTTAATCCAATTGTTTATTATTTTTATATTTTACTTGAATCAATATATTGTAAGGAAACACGCTCTTTTGAGGCCTTGTATAATATTTTAAATGCCTATTTTATTATTTTAAGTATTATTTTAGGCACTTAAGCATTTATTTTTAGAGCCTTCAATTTCAGGTAATTATAACTGAAGCAGAGCATTCTTCCAAGACATGAGCGTAACATCATGCCTGTTACTTTATTACATTGCAAATTAATGAATAAATTCCCCTCAGTTGCAGTTGCTGCAATGCAACAACATTTGAAAGAGCCTGTATGCTAAATGACTAGCAGCCTTGTTATTAATATAGAAAGCATATTCATTTATTCTGAATAATTCACAAGGTAATTTCAGCAATAAAAATCAATAATGTAATAATTTGTTTATTCTGACACATATTAATACAGTCACTACAGCATTAACATAAAAAAAATCTAATTCCACATTATACTCTACTGTATGTACACAGAATATGTCAATTACTTTTACAATACAAAATATTTTTATTATAAATTTTATTTTTTGAGGTTTGTACTTTTATTACATTAAGCTTCAGATAGTGAGTGTGCTTTTTAAGTGAGTAATTTTAGATAAATGGGTCTTCCTCTTATTTTATGGAAGCGAAGTTCCCTCACAGCCCTTTGAGCTTCTGATGGGCTACTGAAGGCTACTCTAGCATCACCCGTGGCTAAGCCTTTATCAGTAAAACGTCTCATTACATTTTCCCTACTAACATCAAAATCTGCCAGAAAATCAAGAATTTCATCAATATCTGCCCTAAATGGAATGTTCTCAAGAGCTACAACACAACCAGGATTACCAAATGCATCCAGTGACTGACTACTGGGTTGAATAGCACCTGGTGGAATGCTTCCAGGATGCCTTCCCAACAAAGGCATGCGACCTATTGGAGGTCCTCCTGGTGTCATTCCCAAAAGTCCTGCTGGTCGACCTCCAAATTCTCGTCCATGCTGCTGCATACGTCCAAGACCTACCTGAGACATTGGCATTTCTGTCTGAGGTATAACTCCTAAAGCTTCATTCATCTCTGCTCGTAGGACTGGTTTCACAGATACTTCTTGTTTTCCAAGTGGTGTACCATTCTTTGTGAAGGCTCGTGCTGCTTCCTCCATAGCATTAAATTCACAAAAAGCATCCCCAATAGGTTTTCCAAACTTATCAAGCATAATGTGAATACGTAAAGGAACAAGACCAACATCAGAGAAGAAATCTAGTATATCTCGATCATTTGCTTGAACTGGCAAACCTCTTAGAAGTACACAGTCTGACTGAGGCAAAATTAATTTCTGTGGTTCCTGATGTGGTGGTGCTTCTGTGCGACCCCTTGGATCTTGTGGCTTTGTGTTGTGAGCAATCTCATTTTTGTTTTCACTTGGTTGCTGTTTAGGCTCTTCACTTTGCTGAACATCAACTTTTTTATGTTTTCTACCTTCTTCTAATTCTTCAAAGGTGCATGGTGCCACAGAGACAGTTTTTTGTCCTATTGCATATTTTGTGTTTGAATTAAAAGCCTTCTTAGCATTCTCATGACCATCAAATTTAACATAAGCAACAAGCTGCTTTATGTCATCTTTACTTTGTGCAACAACAATTTCAGAAAGAGGAATGTCTGCAAAGAGCTTGAAAATATCTGACTCCTTTGTATATGGTGGCAGTTCTTTAATGCAAAGACATACAAAAGGATCTGCTAATTCTTTACTCTCTTCTAATTGAGATTCTGTTTCTGGTTCAGCAGGCTTATAAGAATCTATAGCTTTTTCAAATATGTCCTCATTAAGATGCAAAACCTCTACTACTGAGCCTCTTATTGCCTTTCCAGTATAAGAAAGGGCTTCTTCTTTGCCTTCTCTCTTCTGAAACTTAACATATGCTATTCCTACTCTGTTACCATGATTATCATTTATTAGTTTTAACCCATTACTGGAAATGTGAATGCCCTGGAAAAATCTTCTTATATCACCATAGCCTGCTTCGATAGGCATATTCCGAATCTCAACACAATTACCTGCAAATTGTGGCCTTGGTTCAAAATTCGGATCTGGTCCCCCAAACTTTTCTCTAGGGGGAAATCTTTCTCCTACTCCAGGTCGTCCTGGGAATTGGCGTTCATTCATCTGATTCCTATCAAATTGGTCAAAGCGATTCATTCTTGGGAAGTTATCTAAGTCTCCTTTGTCCATTCTGAATGGAACCCTTCTCTCACCAGGTGGAAATGCATTACCAGGTCTTCGGTCATCAAGTTCATTTTGAGCAAGGCTTCCCGGAGTCATTCTGTCAAACAGTGGTCCTGGTCCTAATCTAGCATCTCTAGGAGCAAATCCACCTCTTCTGAAGTCACCACCTCTGTAACCTCCTCTGTAACTAGCTCTTGGATCCATCTCCCTATCAAAATCATCGTGTTCACTGCTGAAGCCTCCTTGGTTCATTTGGAAGTTACCAACCCTTTCATTTCTTCCAAATCGGCCTAAATCTCCTGGTTGCCGTGCTGGAGGCCAGCTCTCTCGACCACGAAGGGCCATACTGGTCATACCACCATCTCTTCCACTAGGGAATACTTCTCTCCTAGAAAATCCTTGCATTGTGTCTCCTCCCAAACCTATTCCCCCAGATAATGAAGGTCTTAATGTTTCAGAGAATGGACCACTTCCTAACAGGCGCCTTCCTCCTTCCAATTCTCGTTCATTTCCGGAATCCAATGGCAATGGTAAAGGCCGAGTTCCTATTCCTCCAGGTTTGAAATTTGCTAGGCTTGGTCCTGAGGGAGCATCCCACAAACTGGAATTTATATTTGCTTGCTGCATGATATTACTTTTAGCAGGTGAGCCCACTGCTGGAGTTTGATTTACTAATCGATCTTTTCCTGGAGGAAACTGGTTCAAAATAATCACATCACCATTTTGATCTTTATTTTTATCATCTTCTACTACTGGTGGAACGGAGTCTCTCTTTGTATCTCTACTATTTCTTTTTGAATCTCGTTCTCTGTCTTTACTTGAGCGATCTCTGGATCGGCTGCGCTCTCTTGTTCGACTGCGATCTCTTCTATCACGCCGCCTACTACTCCTATCGCGGCTGCGGCTTCTATCGCGACGACGTCTATCACGATCACGATCACGGTCGCGGTCGCGGTCTCTGTGTCTATCACGATCGCGATCACGATCCTTTCGGTCTCTGCGATCGCCATCTCTTGATCTCGATCTCTCCTTTCTGTCTCTTTTGCTATCTTTATTCATACTACTAACGCTATCTGTATCTTTTTTATCTCTATCCATGTCACGGGAATCTCTACGCTCAGGTATCATTGAATTTGATTGGTTGATTTCCGGAACTACTGAAGATATGGGGTTAGCAGAAGAAACTGGAACTGTAGATACTGCAGTGGTTGGTATTTGATTTAATATAGATGTCTGCAATGAATGCACGGGTATAGGTGCTGGTGTAATGGGAGGTGCAGGCATCTGCATGAAATTTTGTAATGTCATGGACTGCTGACGAGCATGTTCAATTACTTTCTGCATTTCTGCTCTTGAGCTCAAGAACAGTTTGATCTTTATTTCCTTTATCTTCCCACCATCCATCATCATTGCTTGTCTTGCATCTTCATCAGTACTGAAACAAAAATATTGTGCTAATTAGTACCTTGTCTAACAATCAATCATCTATCATGAACATGAGCTAAATTAACAATCAAGTTTATTAGTTTTATTAACAGATTTTATTTTCACAATTTTTGTAAATTTGTGAAACGTGTCATAAATGTTTTCGTATTAGGAAAGGGCTAATTAAGAGGGCTCACTACAAACTGAATAGCCCAGAATGGAAGATCTGCATCCATTAGTTTGAGAAGTTCCCTGGATAAAGATGGCCCAAAGGCAATGATCAAATGAATTGTACCATATGCAAAATTTAATCGCATATGAAGTCAATCATTGCGAGTAGCGAAGTTACCTAACTAAGTGGGTGTTGGCAGAGGGGAACTCTACACATAACAGCAAGCCTAAATGTTTAATTTTTTATTTTTTGAGAAACTGGCGTTTGCTCTATACTCGGGACAATATAATATTTTTATAAATTTGTACTTTATATTACACATTTTTTCTACTTTAACTACGCAATATTTCGCTTTTGTGTAAAGAGAAACTAGCTTCTTGTAACATCTTAAACACAAATGAAAACACACTGATACACATTTTCTAAACTCTATCACATTGAGGATGGTTTTGTTTGCATAAGTATTTTGAAAGTGTATTACATCACCCTCTTTGCTTAGTTTTTATTTAGTTTAGTGCTGAATAGCCAGTCCAATATGAATCGTGAACGAATATCTTACCAAACCATATACTTGTTAAGAATGTTAAGTCCTTACTGATTATAATATTTCCACAATTGTATTTTAAATATTTTTCTCGAGCATAAAATAGTAACGCTGCCCTTTCAGTTATTACAGTTAACGAGTAGTGGTAGTGGTAGTGGTAGTGGTAGTGGTAGTGGTAGTAGTAGTAGTAGTAGTAGTAGTAGTAGTAGTAGTAGGAGAGAGAGAGAGAGTCATCTCCCAGATTCTACGTATCGATCGGAGAACTTCGGGGACCTCGTAAACGCTGTATTCACAACGCGCATGCAGCTACTGGCACACTGCAGTGGGCACTTTGCCTGTAAACGCAACGGTCACAATCATAAGCCTCTAGTAAGAGAACAGGTGCGCTGTCGTGAAGAAGGTGCACACCACCATTTAGCTTTCCTCGCCTTTTCTCTTTGATGGAAACACGTAGTCTGTGCGTAGGCCAACATAGTACTCCCCATTTACTCTGGCGTTCTTCTCCTTTAAGCCATGAAGAGTATTCCTTCACAGTCCCAAAAGATTGTGGCCATGATCTTCTTATTTGACTGGGTGGCCTTCAGAGGCGGTGCTTCGCCAGGTTTACGCCACTCCATTGATTCTCTTTTGGAGAAGGAATTGTAGTAGAGGACCATAGTTTCATCTCCTGTAACAACAGTTTGCAGAGCTTTTCTCTCGTTGCCAAGGCAGAACTCCAAAAATGCCTGACAACAGATGAATCGTTGCTGCTTTTGGACTGAGGAAAGAAGTCTAGGCACCCATCTTGCACTAACCATATTCATGTTTAAATGTTCAAGAATAGTTTGAAGGACTGTTATTTTAGAATGGCCCAACCTTCCTGCTATTTCTGAAATTTTTAGCCGCCGGTCTTCAATAATTTCTTCTTCCACAAGAGCGATGTTTCAGGAGTGAGCACCTCAAAGGGCCGACCAGCACTCGTCTTCAATGCTTTCTCAACCCATTCTTTTACGGGGAAGCTTTCCCATATACACCGTCCAGTCGCTGTTTAAGTTCATTTGGAGCAAGTATTTCTTTTGTGAAGAACTTATAACAGCTCAAAACTCCATTTTGAACATGTCATAATCTTCTACATCTAGCCTTCTTTATGCAACTATATCTGAACAACTGAACACAGCGGAGTGGAAGTTACAGCTGCAATTATTTACTTAACAGTTAAGGTTTGACACTAGATAAGGGTTTTGTGAAGGAGATCATCCTTATCCGCTAGGCCGGAAACTTATGGACCTACCCTTGTTCTTCATATTGCTTCTTGTCAGATATTTGCGATGTATGGCTGTATATTATTGTGGTACAAAATTTGGCTTGCTACACGGAAATGTGACCTTTTGCGTTTGATATGGCTTTGCAAAGTTTTCAGGACACCTCTGTAGTAGTGCCCAGTTACAGTTGTGTGTGCAAGCATGACATGCTGATAAACCATTCCCTGAATGAGATGACCATAGCTTTTCCAGCAGAAGTCACCACTTGCTTTTTTGCTGTTGATTTCTACACGGAGCTTTGCTTTTACCCTCAGGATCGAAATGATGTACCTAAGTTGCATCAGCAGTGATTACCTTTAAAGAAACTCCGCATCTTCCTGTTACATTATCTTCAATTGGAAATATACCTACATGCAAACGTCCTTTTTGTTAGGGAATCAGCAGTCTTGAAATACACCGTGCAAAAACACGTCTCACATGCAACGTGTGGTGGCACCCGGTGAAATTTTCAACAATTCTAAGTGTTCTTAATGTTATTCGACGTTCTCTCTCGCAATAACAGCAGCGGTGTTAATATTTCCTTCCGTTAGACCACACACTGAAGATTCGGGTCCACCTTCCTTTGAAATGGATTGCCTGCCCTCTTTAAAAAATTGAAACTATCTTCGAGCTGTGTTATAGGAAAGGACAAAACTTTCCATAGGCCTCCTATAACATTGCATAAGCCTCAGCTGGAGATTTGTTGAGACGAAATTTCGGAGCTGCATATTGCTCGGGAACCGAAAGTAACAATAATTAAATACCACGTGTACATTATGCAATAAACTAACAAAATGTTGTAAAGTTAAATTTTAGTGTGAGAAATTATACCTGCAAAAAACTATGATAATTTTATAGAACAGCCCTCGTATATCCAACAATCTCCTTCGGTACATTAGGATCACAATTTATGAAAATGATGAATTAAATGCTTAACATATAACATACTGGATCTTGAAATATAAATCTAAAACTTTTCATTCAGCAAAAAAACTGTATTGATATAAAATCTGAAATGCTTTATCCCTTTCATGCCTGTTTCTATATGCTACATTGTGTTTACTACTGACTGATTTATCTGAACTTGGACTATTGGTTGCATGATTAGAGTGAAACAGAGAGAGGCAATTTGGTTGTACGCCTCAATGCATACAAATTCAGTCGGTAACGGGATATATCAACTCATTTCCTTCGTTCCAAACCTAATAGTTTTATAGTGGGAGTTCGTGTCTCAATTATAGAAAAAGCAGAAATGCTAATAATGCCTGAAACCTGTACGCGTAGCTGGCAAACAGGCTGGGCAATAAGTTCAATAGCATCCGATTCATGACCTTTCGCAGTCTGCACTCTTTGAATTGCCAGACAAAGATAAATGTTGCTAACTCTAGGACAATTTAATATATGTACCTAGTCTTGCCATATACACTGTTACAAAAGTATTAAATGCTTTGGCAATCAGATAACAGTTTTTCTGCCAAATACCATCCCTCGTTCATATGCAGCAGATAGACTACATTTATTGAGATTTAACCATGGAAAAGGGTGAAAATCATCAACTGAGATATTTAAAAACCTGGAAATGCTTCATTTAGACCAGACATGTTGGTCACTGTTCAAGATCCGGATATCCGATCCTGCGAGAACCGTAGCATGTCAAAGCAGTGGCAGCCCAATGTTCGGCAGAATCCAGCCAGAAAGCCTTTGAGATGTACATATTGTCACGTATACAGAAGCTGATATATAAATACTGAAGTAGGTTAAAAATTAAAGGAAGATATCACAAGTATATTTGGAAATGCAAAGGAATTTTTACTGCTGAATGACATTTAGAATAATCCGTGCGCCATGTAGTTATGTGGGCGACAATGATGTGCCGCAATGTGATTGGTTATGTGGACACAGAACTTTCCAGAAACACGTATCCCTCGGGTGTGGCACATAACGATAATATAAATTAAGAGTTGTTCGCAAGAAGTTGCTCTCTCAGTTCTTAGCTTCGTCTGTATGGTAATCGGTGCTCCGGCAGGTACTTGGCTTCTGTCTATTGTTAGATATCTCTCTTTGTACTGTTCGGCGTTCTTGAACTAAAATAGCCCATATTAAAACGTATTATTTGAAATGTTATATCTATGAGGTGCTCTATTTCTCCCTTTCTTATATCCTTTTAACCACTGAGCTACGCTTCCAAACTATGTCCGATCCCTGCGCACAAAAAGATCGTGACAAAGTCCAGAGGAGGCTTGCCCAGAGTACTGAGACAAGACTTTGAACTGAAGGTTGTTATTTACACTTATCAGCATATTGACCATTTTTTAACTGCAGAACTGCAAAAGGGTTTGGTATTGAGGTGCAAACGACTTCTACAGCTTTACGCTAACATGGTAGTAAGACAGTACTTACGTAATACTGAAGAAAGCTACAATCGACAAAATGAAATCTTCCACTTTATGTAAAGCTTGCGAGAGGGTCCCGAATATCCTACCTCAGTAATGGTTTGATGGGTATGCACAACAGTTATGATGGTGTCACCAAGCTCCACTACTGTCATTCACCAAAGTGTAGGAAACCATTCTGCAGAAAACCTGAACATGATTTTGTTAAAGAACAAACTTTGGAGCTTCCAGCAATATTCTGCTCCACCCGCAAAGCAGTTTGCCAGACTTAGCTTGAGATAAATGTTTCAGATTTTATTAGTGTTCAAAATTGGCCTTATAGCGCCCTCAATGTACATTTTCAGCCTTTGAGTGTATGGTTTTCAAAAACAGATATCTAATTTTGAGTCCCAAGCGGGCCTTGGGAGTCAGCAATTTATTTCTCATTTCCTAATGAAGGTGGTGCCTGCTGCTGTAAATGAATAGCCAGAGAAACTTGGGTCATGTGTGAAAACAAACGGGGGTTATTTTCAGAATTGGTTAGTGCTAAAATTTTGCAATATACGAGGGAACGATATAAAAAGCAGACAGATTAATATATTAAAATACGTTTATTTACTTCATAACTTGTAACAGAATGGCAAGACTAGATATACGAGGTCTGTTCAAAAAGCATCGCGAATTTTGTGTTTTTTCAAAAAGTATTTATTTATTCACGAATATCTATTTTGTACCCTTCAAAGTAATCCCCACCAGATATTATACACTTGTGCCAACGTTTTTTCCAATCCCCGAAGCATTTTAAAAATCCTTTTTTGTGATCTTTTTCAGCTCCTCCTTCGATGCCGTCTTTATCTCCTCAATCGTGGCGTAGCGTCGTCCTTTCATGGACCTCTTCAGTTTTGGGAACAAAAAAGGTCACAGGGGGCCAGGTCTGGGGAGTACGGTGGCTGCGGCATCATAAGTGTGTTTTTGCCCAAAAATTCGCGCACAAGCAACGATGTGTGAGCAGGAGCGTTATCACGGTGCAAAAGCTAATTTTTGTTCTTCCACAAATCCGGGAGTTTCTGGCGGATTGCTACGCGCAAATTGCGCATAACTTGCAGGTAATATTTCTTATTGACCGTTCTACCCTGTGTCAAGAACTCATGATGCACCACGCCCCTGCAATCGAAGAAAACTGTAAGCAAAACCTTCACATTCGACCGAACTTGGCGCGCTTTTTTCGGTCTTGGCTCGTGTGGCAGCATCCATTGGGGTGGGTGAGCTTTAATTTCCACGTCATAACCATAAACGCATGATTCGTCACCAGTTATGACCCTCTGGAGCAAATTTGGGTCGTCGCGGACAGAGCTCAACAGCTCCTTAGCAACGTTAATGCGATGGTGTTTTTGGTCGAAATTGAGCAACTTTGGTACGAATTTTGCGGCGACCCGTCTCATGCCCAAATCATTGGTAAAAATCGAATGACACGAGCCAATCGATATGTTTAGGTCCTCAGAAACTTCTCTCAAGGTGATTCGACGATTGGTCAATACTATTTTCTTCACTTCTTCAATGTTTTCGTCTGTTGTTGACGAGCTCGGGCGTTCGGGACGCTCTTCGTCATTCACATCTTCTCGACCCTCTGAGAACATTTTGAACCACCGATAAACGTTGCTTTGGTCCAAGGTAGCTTCACCATATGCCACAGTCTACATTCGGAATGCATCCGCGCACTTAATTTTGTTTTTCACACAAAATTTGATACAAATTCTTTGTTCCATTTTTTGGAATAGGCAAAAATCGTAGACAAGCAAAAAGAAAGAAAAAAAAAAAAGTCCTTGTCAACATAAGTGAGGGACATGAGTACCAACATAACGCCACAAAACAATCGAAAATCGAATATACGTAGCCCGCGGAAATTCAAAATTCGCGATACTTTTTGAAGAGACTTCGGGTGCATGTATGAAAAGCATATCAAGTTATTTTCTAATTTCATGTGCAAGTTTATTGGTCTAATTCATTAGAACACGCCTCTCTCTTTATCTTTAAGTATGAATGACAGCAGGTCATGCGTTAAGGCTCATTTGAGCCAAAATAATTCATATTTATTCATGTGTCGCCACCTATTTACCTCACATGAGAAAATAATTTCGAAGTGATCTACATACATACCTGAAGGCAATAAATGCATCTCCTTGTTCACCTCCAACGATATGAACGCCGCCCTCTGGAATGGAAAGTCCCCGGAAGTACTGCCGGATATCGAGAGCATTCGCTGACCAGGGTAGATTCTGCAGTCGAATGATCACACTCATCTTTGCTGCCCTATAAAAAAGAGATGCCGATATGTAGGCCTCTGAAGGCCAGAACTGCTGTTTGTCTTGCGGAGTTGGTAAGGAAAGTGATGAAAGGAAATACAATGTGTACATAAATGATTATAGCGGTTTTAAACTTATCGTTGGGTCGGTCGTCATGATCCAAACGACTTAGCTTTTCGTCGTTGGCCTCTGAGGTCCCCCGATCTGACCCCTATGACTATTTCTCGTGAGGATACATAAAAGATTGTGCATATGTGCCATCACTACCTGCAAACCTACCTGAGTTGAAACCTTTGTGATTGATTTGTTTTATTTACGGACGCTCTTTAACATTTCTGGTCATTGGCGTCCCATTCAATTCAGGACTTGAAACAGCCGCTTAATTTCGCTCAGAGGCCTTTTCTTCAGGCTTGAGGTTCTTTTTCGTGCCGTAAATCTACGACATCGGATCCACGACTTTACTTAGGATTTTTACGCCCGAAAAAAATCCATTTATCCTGGCCGGGATCTAACCCTCGATCTTGGGTTTACGAGACAATTATGGTTACCACTACATCACCAGGACCGTTTGAGTTGAGACGGAGGATTATTGTAGCAGTTGTAGCATACCAGATATGCTAACATCAATGTGGCAGGAAATGGACCACTGGCTAGATGAATGCCGTGCCACAAATGGATTCCATTTTGAACACTTGTATTTGTGTTATGATTTATTTTACAGTTTCTCTTCAAATTGAAGTTATGACTCAATAATATAGTGTATACAGAAGAGAAGCAAATATACATTTAAAACCGCTACAATTTTTTGTGTACACCCTGTACACGAACTCCTGAGTATAATGCATTTCTATTGACATTTTTTCCCCAGATGATACTAGCAAATTAGCAACACTGACGTTTATATGTATAAACTTTAATGTTTATATATATATATATATATATATATATATATATACATCCTAATTTACGGTGGCTATATTTTAAGTGGCGCTTCCTGATGACTTTAGGTGGAAAGCTGTAGTCACGAACAACCCATTTTCATGTGCAGTCGCTTCAAGAGGATATCTGGAGCATTGAATTAATAGCTTTCATTATGTTATGAAAGTTACCCTTGTATATTATATTTATTTGCATACATTTTCCTCTTGCAGTGAACTTTTCCATCCAAATTTCACTAGAAAGATCACTTTAATGATAGAAACTCGTGAAAAAAGTTCGTGTTTATCTTTGCGGTGAAAATATGCAGAATATAAAGATGTATGCGAACGTTCATCCTCTCCACTCAGAAATGCTTTTTATGTAAGTTTCTATTTGTGTCTTCTTAATTACTTCTGTGGTACATGATTGCTGTCCTTTGTTACGAAAAGAAGAAAACGCTCAATAAACATGTTTCCAGAAACCATGTATTATCCTTTCATTCTTAAGGTTTAAATTCGTTAGTCATAAAAGTCGAGCTCGTAAGTTAAAACATTTAAACTCATAAATGCATTGCTTATGGATACATGTTTATGAACATTAGTTTGGTGTAGAATGTGTTAATCTGTGCACTGGTATATACGGAATTTTATGTGTGACTGCAGAAACAAATAACTACAAAAACATTCTTTTAGTATAAATTTATCTAACATAATTTTCCATTTTTTTGTGGCAGTATTAAGTCAGTGCTACAAATATAGTGGTCTTATTCGTTTGTTTTGTTTTAATTAACTGCCAGGCTATCTTTTAAACATCAAACACACGGTGGAAATCAATGGCGTACAAGATCTTAAGAAAGGAAAAGGTACCAATCTAGGAAAAAACGTATACTGCGATAAACTGATTAATTACGATATAGCGAAATAACGTCAAATGGGGCAAGGGTTTTTTGTTAAAAGCACAAATTCATACATGTATACGAAAAGAAATACAATTGCGACAATTTTTGCAAGCTATCATCAATGTGGTACTTTCCTGTTTTTTTTTTTTTTTTAATTTATTTCTTTGCACAAACAGAATGAAACTGCTTAACCCTCAATTCATACATTCCTTAGCAAACCTAGAAGCATCAGCTTGATAGAAATTTATTTAAAATATTAACAAAACAAGAGAAACACAAGTGAACTGAACAGTGCATAAATCATGTTATTTATAACATAATTACTGATCATTTACTATTTCAAAAACTTACGAGATGAAAAATTGACACATTTGCAACTGCCTCTTCTATAATACACCGATGCTTATGTGCGCCATATTTTTACACCCGGTATATAAGCATAACCATAAAATGTATCACATGCAGCTGAACTGTTCCTAACAAAATTATTCATTCAATTCGCCTTCCTGCTCTGCATGGGCATTGGGAAACTACTGATTTAACTCTTTTAACAATGCATGCCGTCTTTTTAAGCTTAGAATCTTATTTGCTGTGCCGTTTTATTTCTGCTTTTGTTTTTGCTAAGTTAGAGAGCAGAGTATTGCTTTCCATATGTTGTCAAGGTTCGATGCCAGATTAAGATGTTTCTCCCTCAACGACTAATGCAAAGTAACTTCTGAAGACCTCGGTAATTGCAACTGGGCGTTCAAAGTTTATATACTGTCAAAATACATGTTGTTTTAAGTTTTAAACTCTTCATATATTCGGGAAGATGGTGAAATGCACCGATAATGGCTCAAAGAAGATCCTAAATCATGCGCTGAGTTTTGCAACATTGTCCTTATAAAGGTTATCGGAAAACATCACCCAGGCAACTATTTAGTCTTATGAGCAGGACGTAGATGTCACCAGCTGCAGAGTAAGATGATGATGATGATGATTATTATTATAAGTACCAGTACTGCGGTTTTCAATAGCGTTTAACCCCCGTTTTTACTACTGAGGCATAGCAAGTTATGGACACTGGACACATGAGATGAAATGATAACTTGGGTTTTTTTTTTTTTTTTTTTTTTTTTTTAAAGGAAGGAGACGTTCCAAGCCTAAGTTTAGAATACCTCCCCAGCATTTGCCATTTATGAGGACTGAGGAAAACCTCAGTTAGGGAGCTCGGTCCTAGGGGGAATCGAACCCTTGACCTCCCGATTATGAGTCTGCACCTTAACGACCTGGGCCACTCGTGGCGATCAGTGCTACGGTGAAGCCATAGTCATCCCTTGACCATAACACGGGCTGCTGGGCCACGGCTTATGTCCATACATATGGCAAGTGGTAATCTTATTTCATATTCAGGATAAACACGACAAATATATAACACTATGTAACTAAATTAACAATAATCAGAAAGTCAGAAAAGGATAAAACACTAAGAAAAAGTCACAGATTTGCAATCGCAATATTTCGAACTGCTAGAGTTCTTCTATGGCGAGAAGACAAGTCGAAATATAGTGATTGCAAATCTGTGACTTTTTCTTGGTGTTTTATCCTTTTCAGCTTTTATATATATACATATATATATATATATAAACAAACCCCTTCAGGTGATGTTGATGCAAGGCGCAATGTGCTGTGTTAGATGAGGTAATGCAACAAAATTTGAACGAGCTCAATAAAATTATACCGAAAACAAACATTTTGCCACAAATGCAATAAAATCAAGCGCATAAATGTCGATCATACTATTTAGATGAAAACCATTCAGAAAAGCCAATATCATTTTATCCCGAGCCTATGTTAAGTAGTTGGTACAAAACTACCAAATACATTTATTCTTTTTATAATTACCTCCAGGAATTTTTCAGACAAATGTCAGAGAAAACTTTGTTCCAGAACTAAATTGATAGAAATGGCAAAGGCCTGCTTTTGTAAGTTGGCAAAATCTCTAACTGCATTTATGTAGAAAACTGTAATTTTATTGCTGATCTAGTGTTGGAATTAGAAGGTTCAACTTTCCATATTTATATTTGCCGGTTTCACGGGATCCAACCAACCTCATGAGGACAATTGGGGAGCTGCTTTTATAGAAAAGTGGCCATCTCGAAACCCACTTGACAGTGACCGGCGGGATGTAGGGTTACTGACCACATGTCTCCCTGCAATACATACTGCCTTCTGTCAATAATATCGCAAGGCAATGGCTGCAGTAGGTCTAGGCCGTCTTTTTTTTTTTTTTTTTTTGATTGAAGAGGACACAATGGTTGGGTATGATGCTCTCAAAGACAATGTTAAATCAAATAAACGAAAATACTCACAAAAACATCGAGACACTACAAGCGCTAAAACCGGTATATTTAGAATTTGTCAATATTGTATTGAAATATATTTGGGTTCCTTGTTCAATGCGATGCACATTTTTAGTGTATTGGATTTGCATTCCTAGTACATTTTAATTTGACACTTCTCTTTAAAGCTATAGCGTACTTTTCTTTCCGTGGCGTTGAGAAATAATAATAATAATAATAATAATAATAATAATAATAATAATAATATAATAATAAAAATAATAATAAACTATCCTATACAAGGATAAATGCTGACGCTTTGATGATAAATCAACAATTCGATGATAAAGTTTATACACACAAAACAAAAGACCTATATAACTATAATGCAAACCTGCTACTACTTGACCAAAAGATATAGCAATATAAACACAACTTTAAAATGTACTTTGAAAGAAAAATCACTTTTGGATAGAAAAATTGCGTTCCTATTTCATTTCCGAGTACACCAATGATGTAGCTGTAGGCTCACTTTCTCAGACCTTTACATGACAAAGCAATGGGAATTTGGAACTGCCAAGATCAACAAGCTTCTCTTATATTGCGAATAACATGCTTAAGTTATAGTTTCCTTATTTCTCAACTTATCCTTTGCAATCTAAAAAGAAGCAATATATTTTATACATATAATATGTGCACCATAAGACTGTTCCTTTGAATTTTTAAAATGTCTTCAAGCATATTTATTGTTAAATATTTTTAATCCCACAGCAGGAACATTTTGTGATACTCAGCTTTAACAATACGTATTCGTTTCCTATGGGAGGTTGTACAAATCGCAAGCTGCTATTTTTCTACATTTTCATTCATATTTGAAAATGCGTTGTGTTTGCTTAAGCGCATAATCCCAAAGACAGCTTCAATAAGACCGTAATCATTTTTGTGCCTACCTAGAACTAAGCAGCATCTCTCTATATAAGTATTCGCTAGAATATCAAGTAGCCACAACATTTGTATGAAATTATGGAAAATAACTATAGCCACTAGTAATACAGAGTGATTAAAATGACTATACAGAGTACGGCAATATATTCGGAATTTTTTCTAGATATAACGATGGTGCTAAGAGTAAATTCGTTTTAAGGGAGGTCTTGTCAGCCAGTGTCACTGATTTCAAGAAACGTGTTCCAACACATTTTGTTCTTAAGGAAGAAAAATGAAATGAAATACAGATATTTACTAAGCAGATGCCGGCAATGTATTGCCACTGAGGGGCATTGTTTTCAACATCACTTATAACACAAGCTAATGCTTATTGTTGTTATGTTTTACATATAGTATCATTTTTGTTCCTGCAGTGCTTTAAATACAACTATTGTACCAAAATAAAAATACTAACTTTGTACGTAGCGATTCTCTTTTTTTCCGGTTGCGGGGGCTGCATCTCCCCCAGAAGCAGCACATGCCTTTATTTATTTAATTTTGAGTGTTTTATTAGAAAAGGAAACCTAATATAAGGTAAGTAGTCTCCATTTTTTAATCACTCTGTATATGCTGAACCAACTAGTAAAAAATATCTGAGCTACTGTTTATCAGCTCTCTGTTTTATAAGTCTCAATTTCTCAAGATATGTTACTATTATATTCAGCAAGAGGTTTTGTAGCTAAGACTGGGTTAAAACTCTTCTGGCAAGCAGTACAATCAGGCATACTGAAGTTCAAGTTAGTATGATCAATCCCCCTCAAGCCAAACTATCTGGGGCAATCGTTTGCAGCGCAAATATGGAGGAAGGAAAAAATCCCATAAAGTACTTACGGCATCATTATTGTAAACAAAGTATTAACATTTTCTATTTTCTGAGGAGCAGGACAATATAAAAATCTCGAAGCGTTAATTTGCAAATGTGTTAGCTTTGTTCGACCCAGTGATCGATTCTAGGATGTCTTTGCGCCCGAGTCTTACAGCATTCAGCTTCATTCTTGTATCAGTTATCATGAGCTCTCTCTCTCCATGGAAGACACTTTGATAGTCCTGCGGTGAAAGGCAGGTGTCTAGTAATGACAGCTTCCGAAGTTCGAATTCTACTCCTGCGTGAATTGTTTCATTGTTATTATTATTATTATTATTATTATTATTATTATTATTATTATGCAAGTATAAGTATACATAAAAATAAAGATTCCAATTGCAAAGGTCATTTGAATTTTAAGTCATTTCTGCTGAAAAGAAAGTATTTGTTTTCAAAATATACAAGAAATTAATAATTATTTTTCATTAAATAATTTTTTTAAGTTTTTCTCTTTAGAAATTTTGAAAGTAACATTTATTTTGAAAACTATCATCAATTTAGGTTTTTGCCTTTGAACATAAATGCCTTAAAATTCAAATATGTTGTCCATTAAAAACTATATTACTGCCATTATAAAACATTAATGTTATCTGCAAAATCTAACAAATAAAATGTTCGACCATGACGAGGATTTGAACCTCCGTGGTTCTACTACACGCTTGCTTTTGCCAGCGTCATCAGAGCATTTGGTCCGAGCAAACGCATTTCGTGTTTATGACATACTTGAGTATGAATTGAAGGCGGCACTGTGAACCCAGCGTCAGCGAATATTTAATCGTTTTTGCCTGTTGCTCATTTTATTTCAAAGAGTGTGCCACTGGCCTACTTATAAGCTTATAGTCCAAGCCGTTGGCAGCTACTGGCCTAGCACCACTGGTCATATCGTTCCTGTGGTTTAGTGGTAACCTCGTAGGCGCAAGATCGCGGGTTCAATCCTAGGCAGGGTCAATGGCTTTTTAGAACATCCTAAGTATGGCTTTCTTAGGAAGAGATATAAAGTCGTGGGCCCCGTGTCTTATATTTGTGGCACGTAAAAGAACCTGAAGCCTAAATGAGACTTTTGAGCACAATTGAATGGAATTATAATGATCAGAGATGTTGAAGAGCGTTCTTAAATAAATAATAATAACACTGGGAAAGCCATTCAGGTTTCAACAGTGTATTAGAAAACACGATTATTTTAAAACAAGCTCTTTGGTCTTCAGCGCCGCATTAGTGAACAATATTTTTTGAAAATTTGTTCCCTCATTATTTTAATGCTCCAATTATAACTTTTAGAACAGTTTGAAAAGAAAGAAAAAGTTAACAAGTTGCTGAAAGGACTTTGCAACCATACCGGGAGATTCAGAATAATGCGACAAACTCCCACATAATGCAGATCCCCACAAATGAAAGACAAAGAAAAAATCCAAGCGTCCGGACAGCATCGGTGCCGGAGATACAAGGAATTCACGACTCCGACTGTAGGTGGCGCAGGAGTAAGTGTGCACCATCACATGTGAACAGCACAAAGAGATCCTAGCAACCAAGTTACTCAGATGTGGTTGCCTTTGCAGTTAAATGTGTACTTACTACGATTAGTTACTGCCTGCACTTTGTGCTAAAACTAACATGGTTGGTGTGTATTCGGCTGCTAATAGGAATGGAAGCGGCAACGCGGTTGTACGCAGTGAAGTATCCTTTGCTCATTCCCACATTCGCGCGACGGTTTCAACGATTACATGACACGGGACAGATCTAATGGGAAGAACGAAGTACAGTGTCACACCAGAGATGGAAGTGAACCTCTTGGGGAAGGTAGGACAAAATCCATCCAGGAGCACTCGTGCTGTTGCTATTGACGCAGGTCAAAGCACGTATGGTGTGTACTTCATGATCAGCAATAGCAACCATACCATAACCAACCTGTGGATTATCTTTGGAGGGTAGCCTACTCCCAATTTTTACAACATTTTATTTAATGATGAAGTTGCCTTCATGCGAGATAGCGCATTTAATGTGCACAATGAACATGTATGGGCTGAGGAGAACACATATGTGGAATTGTTTCAAGGCTTGTTTACCAGGACTGATGGAGGACGTACCTCTCAATGAACTTCAGCAAATGCATCCCCGCATCGCAGTTATTTCATTTGATTTATTTACGTACGCTGTTTAATATCTCAGGTCACTAACGTCCCATTCAACGCAGGGCGTGAAACGGCCGACTATTTTTGCTCAGAGGCCTCTTCTTTCAGACTTGTGGTTCTTTTTCAAGCCGTAAAAGTACGTCATGGGACCCGCGGCTTTACTTCCCTTCCGATGGAAGCCATACTTACGATTTTTACGCCCGAAAAAATCCATCGATACTGGCCGGGTTTGAACCCGCGAAGGCAAGGATGTTACCACTACACCACCAGGACCGACACACCGCAGTCATGTGGCAAGGCAGCACCTTACTGCGACTTTTGGAGATCGATGAATTGCAAATAGCGTGGTCCAATCCTCTGAATTTCTCTTCAGAGTGTGATGTATGAAACCTGTTGATCTATCTGTCTAAGATAGAAGCAGCCTGTGATCGCATATGCCGGGGATTTTTGAGAAGGTGAGGCAGTCAATGCTTCACTGGAGTAGGAGGTCGACACTTTGAACAATTATTGTAAAAGTGTACACAGTGTATCGTATAGTTGTGAAGCTGGTACTGTGGGTTTCAGTGTGTGTAATGTCTTCCAGTGTTGTAGTGCAGTCAGGTAATCAGCTACCTATTTGTTGTATTACATTCTGAACAATCGGTACTGTATGCAATGTATAAATGAAACAAATAAATACACACATTGTGTCTCTTCGTCTCTTCTACTGCCCATAGTCGGTGTCTTTAATTCCTTGTATCTCTGGTACCGATGCAGTCCGGACGCTCGGATTCATCCACCCCCACCCTCCTTCCCCATTTGCAAGGGATTTGCATTAGTGGGATTTTGTCGTATATATTTTGAATCACCCGATATATTTCTATGCCCTCTGATTCAGGGCCCAGACCATAAAAGCGCAAAACTAATCAATATACACTGAAGTGGTAACCCAAAAATTACTGTCAATGGTATATCACTTTCTTTTACATTCTCACATTAATAGTGGGGTTGTGTTTTAGAATAAAGCTCTAAAGTCTTATGTTCATTACATTGAAGAAAAGGACAGTTAACATTATTAGTAACTTAAAGTTTAAATGACTAATGTCCAATAGCTTCCTTTTACCGCATGTACCTATAATGTTTTGTATTATTTATACTACTTAATTATATTGGTAAAAGAGAGGCAGTTACAAACATGTTTGCTACTGTAGCACAAGGAATGCAATGATATTTTATACAAACTTAGAGATGTGAATTTGCTAAATACAAAATAAGATATAAAGTTCTACATTTATTATCATGTTACTCATGGAATTAAAGTAATGGACAAATTGGAATATAAAGAAACCTTCAAAAATGTAAGTGTAATTACTGTTTTATAATATTAATAAATCCTAAGACATTCGTAATTAATTATATATTGTACTAATGGTGAATTAATCCTATATTCTGTAACGTTGTTCTGACTTAAGTATTTTGTGTGTTCTGCGGATGCAAAATAAATATATGTGTGCTGTCCACATTTACAATTGTAGTTAAAAAATCTGTTAACTGATTTTTAATGTGTTTATTTAAAAACTATACGTTGTAACAAGTGGTATGCATCACGCAATGCTATCTTGCTAAAAGCATTGAAACTTCCCAGTAGATGTCCTACTAATAAAATAATGGAGAACACTGCTGCCTGAAAACGTCAGAAAAAGAGAGAAATAACGTAGGGCATTTTTATTCGAAAAAGATTAGCGATTTTTTACTTGTTGTCTTATTATATGTGGTTTTCTTATGCTGCTTTAGTAGTTTTTTGTACCATAATTGAAAAGGAAAAGTATTATAATTTTTGGTATATTACTTTACTTTGAAATTAATATCTTAGCCAGAGTCAATACAGTTGAATATTATTTAAACTTAATACCTCTGCCGCAGTGCCAATTGTAAGCTGTTATCCAATGGGAGGTCCCAAAGGTGTCAGAAATTAGGGAATTTTTTAAAGTAAAAGCTATGAAGTGCAGGATTGGAATTTTTTTTCAGAGAGTCAAATAGTTGGTATTTACTAAATGTGCTTATAATTATCAATTATTTTAATGTACATGCATATCGCAGTACAATTTCTGTCATCTGAGATTCCAGTAAAGTATATTAAACAGTCAGTATTAAATAATCTTACGATAGACCAACTTTTCCCTTATAAGTATCTCGAAACAAGTCACAAACTGCGATATGACAAAACTGTAAAACGTGCGTGATTTCTCGGAAGAAGCTGTAAAACGATTCTGCAATGTTAGTTTTGTTAATAAAGCATCTGATGCGGGCTTTCTGCTAATTTTTTTCAACCTGAAAATTCTGAAAAGACCATAACGAAGCCGTGCAGTTTAATAGGTCTAAAGCAGTTTTTTTTTATTATTATTATTATTACACAAGAACTGTTGTTACCCAAAATAACAAAATGAAATTTACACTTCTCTATCTCTCTTTAGACTGACTTGTTATAGCTAGAGCCGTAATTTTGCACACTGGGAAGTCCAAGCACTCTGCAACAGTATAATTGTGCATGGCGTTTAGCTTGGAAGCAAACCACCCCACTTGCATTGCTCCTCTGCAGGTAAAGTAGAGACAAGACGCTTTCACTGTAGCTTGAACTTGTGTGGTTCACCTTACCCTCCGTTCAAAGCGGAGGCTAAATGATTGACGAACATTTACAGTGTATCCAAAAGGCAGGGCTCTAGTTATAACTGCAATGGTTTTATCCGGAAGGCAGTGATAAGATTTTAAATTTACTCTACTTTTGCACTAGTGAATAGCGTAATTTAATGTCTTGCTTTCCCCGATACCTTTAAGCTAAGTCAAAAAGATAAACGTTTCGCACAGACAAAACCTCTCGCCTTATTCTCTGTTTAATGAAAGCCGAGATGCGATGCCAATACATGCACATGGTTGTATGTCTCCTCCTTTGTAAATAAAAATTCATCTACTTGGCCTATTATTTAGGTTATTGACCAATAAAATTATAAATAAACACCTGTAAGACGTTTTTGAAGCAATAACATTTTTAACTGTGTAAGAAACTGTTTTACAGGTGATAATATTCCCCGCCGTTCCTCCTTAGTGTAACAGCTTTCGGTAGATAAGGAGCAACTTAATTCCTTGAGATATTTACATGCTGTATAACATAATATGTCATACTATTGCGTTCATTTCCATCTGCTTTCGCGAGAGGAAGAATGAAAAAGAATGTGGTAGTTATAAGGTGGAAATTATCTTTGGAATAGTGACGTCACAGTATTTGTAGTATTAAGCCATAATCTTGATAGAGTCGAATTTCGAGAAGTATTATTTTATATTACAATTCATAAGTTCAAATCTTGTGTGTGTATGCAATGCCAACTTGGTTTCCTTTATCGAACGCGTTTGATATTTCATTTGTAACACCTTCTCAATGAATTGTTTATTTGTTATTGCTCGCAGAAAACAAACTTTTCTTTGAAGATAAGCGAATACATAGCATATTTAACAGTTGTAATTTGCGCGCCTGTTTTCATTCGGTATGTGAAAATGTCAATTTTTAGAAACCTCGTACGAGATTGAGTCAAACAGTAGCCTTAATTTAACAATGAAATTTTAGAATAATGTAAGCGAGTGTTATACTACACATATAAATAGCGGTGAGCGCGGCATTTTTGAAAATGTGTCGTAAGCGACCATAAGAGATGACGGGCGTGCATGCATGAATGAGGAGAGGCGAGCAATTATCCGTTTTTTTGATAGTGAGGATGAAAAACCAACAGATATCCATCGAAGAAGGAAGAGGCAATATGGAGATTCCTGTGTGTCACTTCAGCAGGTCTATGAAGTGGCACAAAAAGTTTAAAAATGGAGTGTCAACTGCGAGTGATGCATATTTCGATTACACCCGACACTATCGCTGTAGTAGAGCAAGTGATAGGAGACAATCGGCGAGTAACAATCGATTAAGTGGCTGTAGAATTTAAGACCAGTTATGGCTCTGCGCACTACATTATCCATGACAATCTGCAATCCTCTCGGTGGGTACCAAGATACTTACCCCATAACTGAAAGAACGTCGTGTGGATACGACGTCATGAATTCGAAGATGGTTTCCTAAAGCGTATAGTCACTGATGATGAATGCTACTTCCAGTCACAGACCAAGCAAAAAGTGGCTGCATTCATCATCGCCAAAACCAAAAAAGTTCCGTGCAGCTGTGATATAAAGTGATGCTCACGCTCTTCTGGGACTCTAAAGGTCCAGTCATGAAACACTACATGCCCATAGGACGCAATGTAAACAGCGAGTCATATTTTGATCTTGCTTGATAACCATTTGAAACCAGCAATCGGCCGAGGTTTGCTCACAACTGGTGCACTCTTACAGCATATCTCACACAGCTCATGCAACGGCACAAAATATTGCACATTTGTACTTTGAGTGTATGCTAAATTCTGTTTATTCACCGAACCATCTGATCATCATGTCTTTGGATCACTCAAAGAGGCACTAAGTTCTGCACTGACGGCGAGATGAAAGACGCGGTGGTGCATGGTGGTTACGCAGTCAGAAACAAATATATTTTCTCGTAGAATCCAGGCATTAATGAAATTATGGACCACCACATGATGGAGACCATGTTGAAAAATGGATAAAAAAGTGTTTTCAATGCCAATGTATATATTTTATGAATAAAAAATAAGGTTACGGTTTACTTTTTGATTCAGCCTTGTTTTATAGTGAGAACATATTCTTCCATAATCATGTAAAATAAATTAAAGTATCACCAACATCAACATACAAAATTATTCAAAAATGATAATCAGTGCATAGTTTATTAAAAATATTATATCTACATTGGTTCGAAAAATTTGATTTGCGGGCTTTTAAGATTTGCCCATGATACAAGTTATTTTTATTTCCTCAAAGTAAATGCTCGAAATGTCCAATTCCTGCTTAATTCCAATGTTTTGCCGTCCCACAAAGGCGATCCCTGTTTTTTCTCTCTTAAAAACATCATGCCTGCTTTCTTGGCCGATGTGCCACCGATTAGCTAAGAAACACGTTTCATCATTGAGCATCATCGTGGTTCCGCGTCGGTGGGTACTTGAATAGAAGTTTTCTGTCTAAATGCATGCCTGATTTAAACCCATAACATTACTTCTTATGAGGCAATTTAAAAACATGGGTTATCTTCGTGATCAAACGGTGGCAAGTTATATACACACAAGGATTTTGGAATTGTCTTCGCGGAGCACTGAGAAGTACTCGTATTTAGGCAGTAAATAAGATTGAACGTTTACCTTTGAAAGACAGCGAAGAATTTACATTAAAAAGCGAAGGATATACACAAGAAAAACTCAACCACGTAGATATACATTAATTTTATCTGCATGTGAGGAATTCATTCCAATTGACGCAGCAGTAAACATCCTGTATAGCTGTGACTCAGCAGTATGTCTTAGCTACATTTTATCACTGGCTTGCGGTGGGAACTTCCGCTATCCAGCTAAGTGACTACAGTTGTACAATATTTTTTTCTCTGTTCTTTTCACAGGAAATTAATTGAAAATATCTTTGAATATGACCCTTTATCGACACATTATAACTTTTTAATGTTCATTAAATATCCTTAGAGCAAAAACCATTCTACGGGTGTATCATTTTTAAAACAACCTTGATCTGCACGTGCGCAAAAACGAGTACGAGTAAGCTGCCACGTCTGCTAAGCTGATAAATGAATCTGCCAATCGTAATTTCTACTCCGCTTTCAACCAGTTTTCCGATGGCCTTTCCATGCGAGTTCGGAAGGTTAATATAGATTTTGTATTTGTATATCATTGAGAGAGAGCAAAAGTATTACATAAAATATAAATACTCGTGTAACGTACCCCCCCCCCTCTTTCGATCTTATAGAAGAGTACCGTGACAAAGAGTGTTAAAAATAAATTATAAAGCGGCTTTAGATGTCTTGAAACAACGTTCATGACCATTTTTGTCTTCTAGCCGCTTGAAGCAGCATGTCTATTATCATCCGCAGCCTTTTGTGATCAGCCTATCCAATCAACAATTGTAAATAATATCTTCAGTCAGTTCTTTACATCTTACATGTGTTTTATACCAGTTTTCATTGTTGTGCGCTTTTCTCTCTTTCTTTTCCTCCTCCCCGCTTGCTATGGGTTCCACCTCCGGTATACATTATGCCACAAGATGTTTCTGAAATGTAGGGACATTAAGAAATAAGTATCTTGCGTGAGGAAGCTTTGACGTCGTTGGATACCCCATAATCTCGCAGAAAAACCAGATAGGAAATTGTTCGTTGTTTTGACAATGGCAGCTTCGACCTGTCCACAATATCTTTACAGGTGTCCAAAGTTGGATTTATCAATATGATTGATTTGGAGTCAAAGAGTGAGTCGGCGACTTGGGTCTTTGCAAATGACGACCTTCCCAGCCCAAATGAAGGTTAAGCGATGTCGAAATGTTGGCTGGATGATGGTTGCCAATTTCTTCTCAGCAAAAGACCATATTACAACCATTCCACCCCAAAAAGCAAAAAGTCATTGCCAATTGGTACACTACAGTATAGCCCTCCAGGGTCGAAGAAGTAAGTACGAATTACGAGGATAGTTACTTCACCAATAAAAATCCTCTAACCAAACCCCTTTGAAAATAATTAAATTTCTGTAAGAATTAGGAGTGACCTCGTGAAACACACCCCATACAGTCTATATCTAGCTACCGTAGCCATTTCCTGTTTCCAACTATCCAGGAAATACTGAGGATTCATCTGTTTCGGAGTCCAAAAGCTTTTGCGTTCTGCGAAGAGATTGGTTCCGAAGAACGCAACTTTGTATCGAGAGTGGAGGAGGCTGTTTCGAAAAGAAATAGGCAGAGTTGGTGAGCCTTCTACTTGCAGAATCCTAAAAATGAAATAGCCGCCTTCGTCTAATGAAATCACAGAACAACCATAGATGACAAAACTAAGACTTCCTAAGCAGATGAAGCAAGATCAGAGGGCAGATGGGGGTGGAGGGTAGGGGGAAGGCAGCTTCGACTTCAAAGCCTTTCTAAAACGTATACCTGACGAGTTTCATTCTCATAACACAAAATTAACAATACTGTCGACACTATTATCATTTTTACATTGTGAACATCTGTTCTTCACTTGCGTGACAAAAGAAAAACAATAATATTCTTGGAAGCATTTGCATGTAATTAAAAAAGGAACATTTTAGATATACAAATTGTAAATGCTGGCATAATTAAATTATTTCTGGCTACTCTTTTCGTAGGCTTTAGAATTCGAGTGATCGGAAGCAAAAGGTAGAAGGACAGCTCCTTCGAGAGAAGAGAGAAGTAATGCCTTCGCGTTCTACCACTAGACAATTTATATGCAATATCTTTTTCTTACTTTAAATGGAATTAGGAAATAATAACATCAACCGTCTACCAGTCCGATCGTCTTGCTACGCTGCAGATCTGAGCCATTTCAAACAAAATTACCCCATACGAGTTTCAAACAATATACATTTCTGCAAACTCTTTTTCTTCAACATACCCATAGCCTCCAGTCTAAATAAGATTTTACATCGTCATTGCATTATATGTAGTTCTAAACCACAAAAGTGGCTTAACGGTTACTCTGTTCGAAGTCTTTCTATTTCAACGTGACAAACTACAGCCAGGGAAGAAATTCGCTGCCGAGAGCCAAAACTCTTACCTTATGGTATGGTTCTCAAACTGTGGTTCGAGGACCCCCGAGACATCAGAATACTGTTAACACTATTTATGATGTCTATTTACTGAGAAAATAAATTAGAATCTATTGAAGTTGACTCTTTGTTCTGCAGGGGCTTTCAAATAGTTAGAACTCTCGCATGTATCGTCATAACAACATTCATCTTTCGGCAGCGAACTGCGTGAGCTGGGGCTCACCTGCATCTATGAGATTTTCCCGGATTTTTATCGAAGGCCATGTAAACATGCTTTTCATAACACCTTACTGGTGTGAAAATAATTCTTTGCAAGCATTTATCTAAAGACAAGCATAGAAACCGTTTGGAAATGTAGAATAAGACATGGATATATCGAGGCTACCAAATATGTATGCACACTTTCATAGTAGATATCTATTTAATATATTTCAAAGTTGGACTAAAAATAACAGTAAAACAACAGTAATGCGTAGCGTGATGTTTTGTAAACAGATGTGACTCACATACATTATGACAGCTTTGCTACGTGACAGGTAAATCAACAATGAACAAATGAAGTCAAGATTATCGTATGGTATTCTCTAAATAGACGTGACTCACATAACGTTATGTCTAGCATTGCTACAACAAAATAGAGCCAAGATTTTCGTTTGAACAGCGGAAAGCAATTTTGAAGTGGTATTGGAAAACCGAGAATGTTGTTGAAGTTCAAAGGCAATGGAGACGTGTGTACAGAACAGAACCGCCAACGCGAGTAACAATTGCACGCTTTCGAGACAAATTCGAGACTATGGTACTGTATGCAACAGGATCGTGCACCACCACTTACCACCGAGATGTATGTTCGTATCTTGATGGCTCTTCCAAGGCAGTGGATAGCACGAAGAAGTCCGATTGAGTTTCCACCGCGTTCTCCGGATCTAACTTCGTTGGACTTCTACCTATGGGGAACTCTAATGGATGTTGTATACCGTGGAAAACCAGCTACACTGGCAGCACTTCGGGAAGAAATTGAAACGGCATATGCTGCAATCGCTGAGGACATTTTCGCAAACGTTGCTCAATCAATAGTTCAACGTACTCAGAAGTGTATCAGAGGCCGATGGTGGGCATTTTGAACAACTGTTGTAACTGTTAAAGTCTAAGATGATTAACTCTCATCATTTTCTGTTTGTGTGAATTCAGTTTTATGTTAACACAATTTTTACTTTGCTTGAAGTGTATATGCATTTTGGCACTCTCTGTATACCATGGCAAATAAGCATTTTCCATTTAATTCAGGAACTGAAATTAACGAGTAATGCGTCATCATATGTGGTTAGTTATTGTTTAATATTTAAATGTTAAAAACCAGTGATGAACAACTTGGCCCGCAATTAGAAAAGTCTAAGAGCCGGTGATCTGAACTAAAAGCAAAGAGGGTATGCAAGGATAATTACAACCAGTGGGCTTTGATGCATAGGCATAATAAACTTATTAATCAATATGGCAGTGCCATGTGAAAGCTTTCTAAATTTCCTTGAAGGCTACAAAGGTTACTGAATGGGTAAGCCCTCTTGGGAATGATATCAAGAAGACTACGAATTTCGCAGTTTAATTTTATAGCTTTTAAATTTTTTATATTGTTGGTACATATACAGAGCGTTTCAAAATGATTGTCGGGGCTTAGTGACTTTTTTATGCTTAATGTTTGAGCAGGCGACTATTTTGCACAGATGGATAGAGAACTCTCAAATTTAAATTGTCATTCTTTGCTATATGCTATTTAATAGTTATGGTTGTTTACTCTCGAATATCACCGATTTTGATTCGTCACCATTGTTTAGCACCACTTTCGCACAAAATTTGGAAAATAATCTCCCTCTGAGCATATCATCCGCAGATGGAATGCGCAGTTTGTAGAAACGGGGCGCTTGTGTAAAGGAAAAAGCATCGGGCGCAAGCGTCTTTTAGTGTCGGAGGAAACAGAAACCAGAAAGGCTTGTCAATGCAGCTCTAAGAAATCGACTGCAAGGGGAAGTAAGGGACTGGGCAAACCGCAGTGTGTTACGAAAGCACAAAAGAATGAAACCTTAACACCTTGGCTGCATCAACTTTAGCACCGACGGGAGACTTTTTGATCGCCCTGCAGCAGTAGATAGAAGACGACGATTTCATTAAATACAAGTTCGCATATTTTGGTCAGAAAATTCCCTTTGTTAGCGAGATTCTCCAGAAGTGTTTCTAAAGTGAAGCTGTACAGCCCGTTTTTCTTCGCCGGAGGGATAATAACAGAGCTGACTTATCTGGATATGATCCTGCTAAATAATAGAGATGATTTCATTCTACAAGACGGCGCTTCACCTCATCTCCATTGGGAGGTAAGGGAATTTTTACTTAGCACTTACCGAGCATTGGATTGGCCGCAGTGTCGACGTTGATCAGATGCTGCAATCTTGTCCCCCTCGGTCAACCGACTTAACCCCTTGCGATTTTTTTCTGTGGGGCTACCTGAAGAACCAAGTTTTTCTCTCGCCTGTGCTTGTGATTATTATTCATGTGTGGGCAGGAATGGACTATTGATATCTGCAGTGTGATAAAGGGCACACACATTGAGCACTTGCAATGCATGTAATAAAAATATTTTAAAAAAATAGCAGCTCAATAGAGTAATCATTAACATTATCCAAAACTCAATTGTACAAATTCATTCTACTCGCATCATCGCATGTTTGCAGTTCCTGAACTAATTAACTTGTACAGTTTTAATTTTAAATTCAAATTTTGCGAAATTCCTGATTCTTATGCAAGTTTAGAGATTTCTTTGGACTTTGTTGTAACACGGCATTTTACTTTCGGTTTCTTATCAAGAACAGATACAGTTTCCCTAAATCACCGAAAGCAAAACGTAGTGTTCTTACAGGGGATAATGCTCGCTGTATTGACCCGCGTTTGAATCATTTCTAACATTTTATATAACGAAAGTATGTGGTTACTGCAATAATTGTAATTTGCATGAGAAACCTATGCGCTTGAATTAATGAGGCTATGGAATAACCAACTTCGTCGGCAGCGTATTTCCAGTGCCAAGCAAATTCCGTTAAGCTGGCCACGTGTCCAAATGAGGACTCTGTACGTATGTATATTGTTGTGAATTATGAAACGAAAACATATTCACATTAAAATACATTCTGTTACTGAAACGAGATTAATTACGGGAGGCTTGATATTCATGAATTGATAACGGACTCTTATGAACACTCCTTTATAGTAAAACATAAATGTTCACTATTAATGCTGAGAACAAGGCATTATCAGCAATTATATATCCGGCTTGGAATAAGAATGTGACAAATGGCTCTAATCCGTTTACATGTTAAGAGCAAGACTGTTTTACATGTAAGTCTATTGTCTTGAGGGACAGTTGACAGTTCATGAGTTTTATCTCCAGATAAAAGATCATACGCCAATGTACAATTAAAATATTATTAATATCATACGCTCTGAAGTTCATTTCGTATTAAGTGCTCAAGTCGGTCCTGGTAGTGTAGTGGTAACCATACTTGCCTCCTAAACCCAAGATTACAGGTTCGACTCCGGTCAGAATCGATGAATTTTTTCGAGCGTAAAAATCGTAAGTATGGCTTCGTTCGGAAGGGAAGTAAAGCCATGGGTCCTATGTCATAGATTTACGGCACGAAAAAGAACCTCTTGCCTGAAAAAAAGAGGCCTCTGAGCAAAATTTGTCAGTCGTTTCACGCCCTGATTTGAATGGGACACTGATGACCTGAGATGTTAAAAGAGCATCCGTAAATAAACAAAACAAAAAGTGCTCAGGTGGAGGATTATGTATGCTTTCATCTATGGTACATGCCGTACCTTCACATCATTTTGATGCCTGCTGCATTATGGGAACTAGAGCAAATTCGGTACAGGACAGTTTCACATCTAACGTGTAATAATTCCATTTCCGATGGTTCGTCTGAAATTTAAATGATTAGCCCCTTTGGAGTTATTTGTGATTCATAAATACCTGAGTGTATAGTTAAATTTTTACACGTAAAACATAATAGGTAAATGTACTTTATTATTTCACCTACCAACATTGGTACACGCAGATTAATAAGCATATGACTATGTAAAGCATAGTCTGATGTTACAACGCTCGATTATACTATATCTTAAATATAGTAATTAAATGTAATAATGTTGAAGTTCCTCCCCCCAAATGTGTGCATTAGTTCACGTTATTATTGTCCTATTATTGAACGGAATGAACCGTGCCTTTCAGTTTCAAAAAAAGTCAATTCTCTCCATATCTCCAATAATAACAAAAACAAAAACGTTATTTAAATGTTGCATTCGTTTATTGGTATTTGTTTCTTATTAAAATCCTTTTCTCGGCACTTTCAATGTGCGAAGAATGCAATCGCCACCTGAAATCGCTCTCACAATATGGCAGTGATTGAATACAACATCTGTTTAAAATTCCTGCACCCTCCTCTCATAATTAGAATATGACCTCTGTGGGAGAAAGTAGAATCTGACTTTGTTAACTTACACTGCTAACATCTAAACTGTTTATAAGTCAATTTAATAAGCCATTGAAGCTAAAAATTGTTTTCTGTGCATAATGGAGATCTTGTTAATGTTGAGTCGATGACCATATTCGGGCTCGTTCAGGAATATTAAGCCTACTATATGTAAAATGGTAAGCGGTCACAAACGGGATGCGGTGTGTGGTATATCGCCAAAATATTCATGTAGCAAAAGTGCGATCCAATTCAGAGAAAACAGGGATTTAAAATAAAGAAGTATGCGGCTAAAAGTTTGTAATTTTACTTTAAACATTCCATTAAGCAAAAGGAAGGCTTCACTCTATGACCGTTTAAATATTTCCTTGTATTAGTATTAGAGTAACAGATTTCGTGAAACACTATATTACACAACTGTTAATCTTTGTTTATATGCTTTGTATTCACATAAACGCTTCATCAGTATGTTAATTTCTACACACTATCGCCTCTGCTGCTGATTCCATATAAGAAAATAACGTGGTAGTCAACGTTAGTGTTTTTCGCTTGCAGTCTTATAGCTAACAGAAAATCTAAAGCTTTTGAAATTGAAGATGATGAAAATCTGGTGGTTTGAAAGCCGTGGTTTATCAAAAGCGAACATATTCGATTATATAGCGCAACTCTACAAATACAATTTCATCACCTGTACCGGTCTCAAAGTTGACTTCTCTATACGATACCTAAAACGGCAATTTTTAACCATCGATGTCTTACGGGTGTGTTGGGAGCAATGAGACATATCTAAGGAGATTTCAAATAATAAAAAATATATTCATCTTATATAATTGATTTCATAATAGTTTGCAAAAAAAAATTACACCACGTGACGTTCTTATTCTTACGATCTGTCAGATTGACTACATTATTTCTGAAAACTTCTCGATACTACTGTAGTTATTATATGTCCAACGACGGAGCTAAATTTCCGTCCTTCCCGAAAACTGACTTTGAAAGTAACGCGTTCTGCTTTTGTAAAATATTATCATGCATTGCAGACTATAGACTGTTGATAGTGTCGGAAGCTCTTGGAACATGAATTGTAAAGGTCAACAATTGGTGACACATTGTATTTCATACAACGACGAAACTAAGGTAAACCAAGACCAACAATTGAAGATGTTCTTACAAAATTTCGCTAAAATCAGTGAAAGAAAGATATCTGTGCTGTAAGGTAGAATCTGATTATCGTGTAGAGTTCCGAAAACAACCAGAGATCAAGTGAATGCCTAGACCGAAAAACAATCCAGATACATGACAAAATTACCGCTGCTACTTTTATTTGACTTTTAAATACATTTATGAATTATTTGCAAGCAAAATAATAATAATAATAATAATAATAATAATAACAACAACAACAATGCTACATAACATCATATAATTCAGTATAAGTTTAGCAGAAAATCTGAAATTTAATAATTGCAAGAAAAAGTATAGGATTTTGGGCTAAAATGCTTAAATTTAACTATTACGCATATTACCGTTCAAAAACCAATTCACACTGTTCTTGCCAATGAAATGGAGGTAATATACTTACCTCCTTATCATTGCCATTAGAATCCAATATACCAGGACTGTTCAATAAAGAATAATACCTTTTTTTTTTTTTTTTTTTTCCCCATTACACCTTTTTACTCATCCTCATAATTTTGAAGATCTTCGTCAAAGTAGTTCCCGTTCGATGTCCCAGTGTTGCTCCCGGTCTTCAAAGACATGCTGGAAACCGGGTCCGTCAAAATCGCATTTCGCAACCTTTACCACTGCTTCTAATGGTGGAAAATATTTCTTCAATTTGGGGAAAAGAAAAAAGTCACACGGGGCGAAATCTGGACAACAGGGAGGGTCAGGTATTCAGCAACATTTACGATATCAAGTTACACGAAAATGTGATCTTGCTGAGTTTTCAGATCATCTCTGTAGCCCAGTTACAGTTGCATGTGAAGGTACGACATAATGATACACCGTTCCTTGAATATATAAACATGAGACGACCTTTTTGTGTGTGTTTGGTACGTGATGTATATTTCCACACAGAGCTTTGCTGTTTGCTTTCAGGATTGAAATAATGTAACCAAGAGTTATCAGCAATGATTATCTCTGAAAGAAACTCCGTACCTTCGTGTAACATAATCTTCAATCGCATGCAAACCTTCACGCAAACTTTCTTTTGTTCGGGAACCAGCAGTCTTGGAACACACCGTGCACAAACACGTCTCATGTGCAATATTTCAGTTACCAATGTGTAGTGGCACCTAGTGAAATTTTCAGAATTTCTGAAGGTGTTCTTAACGTTACTCGACAATCCTCTCCCGCAATGGTAGCAGCGGTGTTAATGTTTTCTTCCATTAGTATCAGGCCCAACTTCCTTTGAAAATGATTGCCCCCCCCCCCCTCTTTAAACAATCTTCAAGCTGTGCAATAGGGAAGAACAAACTCTTCATAGGCCTCAGCTAGGTTGAGACGAAAGAAAAAGTTCAGAGCAGCATATTGTTCGTTGCGTCTCACCTCCATTTTGTTGTAGACAGAAATGAACATGTCTCAACTTCCACACCTCTCCCAGGCTGGAACCGAGACAATGAAACGAGTATCATGTGTACATTACGCGTGAACTAACAAAGTTGTAAGGCTACATTTTAGCGAGAAATTAGGCCCGTACTTTATTGAACAGTACTCGTACTTTGTTTGACCGGAGATAAATAAACATATCACGTTTAAACTAAAAGACGTGGAAATGCGCATTAACGATAGTAACACACGCAGAACTGCAAAGTAAGCAGTAGAACATGACGAAATGTTAGATCTACTTATTGTACATTGCAAAATCACAAAGACGATGATGAATTAAAGAGGGCAGTAAAACCGCCGATGATATAATCTACACTCTTCAAAAACGTAATAAAAGTGGACGGTTGTAATGAAGTACGGTATATCAGGTTATGTTTGCTTTTCATGCAATGGAATTAATGATCAAACAGTTTCAATGTTTTGTTTCGATCAATTAAAAACTTCATAATATTTTCCCCTAATTTTCACTCCTAGTACTATACCATGCGGCTATACAAGACGTAGATATAAACTCGCCACAGGAATTCATATTTTTATACTTAGTGTATTTGACTAGCAACATGTAATTTCAAAAGTTTGTTAAATGCTGTACAATGTGGAGCTAAACAAATGTTTGCTTATATTCTTTCACCTAACTTCAATTTGCTTCTTCGTAAAGCTGTTTTTGTTGTGTATACAGTAAGGAGGGGGGATGACACTTTTTTGGTTAGGTCCTTTAGTTTATGCATTTATCCTTATGAACTCCATCAAACTACTAAAGTGGAGGAGTTTTTTTTTTTTTTTTGCCATTATGCTCTACATTATGCCTATTCATACAGTCTTCATTTCGCTGGTTAATCAGATATCGATCTTGCTATTGGCAAATTACTGCGATGGAACTTGGCTACTTGCCAAAGAACATGCCGTTGAACGGCCGGGACTGTTAGCACGTCTTTTTTTCTTTATTTCGATATCAATAATTATAATAATTGTACTCGTCATAATTATAGAATATGTTCAAAGTGTCTGACGGTCAAATTAATATCTGAATATCCAGCGAAATTAAGCTCCCAGAGAATACAAGCATAACTACTTAAGCGTCACTCCATTGAGTATTTGCCCCTTTGTGACTTCAAATTCAGCAATACCATAACAGTCTCCTACAATTATTTTTTCACAACTAATACTTTAACTGTAGATTAATCTTTGGTCTCCAGCAAATCTTGCTACAAGGAACAGAACTTGTTTTGCATTATAGAAATAATCATAAAGGATGGCACATAAAGAAAATAATTAGACTGGTCTCCCCTTCGCTAATGAAAATACAGTGTATCCTAAAAAAAGGGTTCCAATATTTACAGAGGCAGTACAGTATGGAACAAAACAAGAAAAAAGTTCATATTAAATATGGGTTCTAAAATTAACATCTTCTGAGTTATGGTCTTATTTTGTAACAGTTAGACTACTGATACTACTAAAAGTAAAGGGGGGGGGGGGTCTTAAAATAAGTGATTTCACTACCACAGGGTGTCCTGAAAAAGGGTTTCATTATTTAAGAGAAAGAAGTATGAAACAAAACTAGAAAAAATTTCTTATAAATATGGATTCTAAAATCAACATCTTCTAAATTATGGTCTTATTTTGGAAAAATTAAGTCTATTGATGCTACTAAAAGTAAAAATCTTAAGAAAATTATTTTATTTCTATAAATTGTCCTGAAAAAGGGTTTCAATGTTTAAGAGGCAATAGTATATAACAAAACTAGAAAAAAGTTCTTATAAATATAGGTTCTAAAATCAATATCTTCTAAGTTATGGTCTTATTTTGTAAGAGTTAAGACTACTGGGGTACTAAAAGTAAAAAAGAGAAAATCTTAAGATCAATGATTTTACTGCTCCGAGCACTTTGGTAAGAAACAAATGAGGAAACATTGTACAGGTTACACAAGAGGTAGTATGGAACAAAACAAGAAAAAAAGTCCATATAGCCACTGGTCGTAAAGTTAACATCTTCTGAGTTTTGGTCTACTACTGTATTGTTTATCACCACTGTCATTGATCTAATCTTTACATGTGCTCAATATGATCACCATCCATTTCAATGGAACCTTCCACCCTACGCCTAATGGAATCGCGCACTCTTTGGAACACTCCTGGCTCTTGCCGGATTGCATCACAGGCACTGAATACGTGTTCTTGTAGTGAACGCATACCATTTATGGGGACTACACCATGGCCTTTAAATGTCCCATGGCCAAAAAACCTAGAGGGTTAAGGCCGGAGAACAAAACAAGACCACAACTCAGGAGATACTGATTTAGGACCTATGTTTATAAGAACAAATGTTCTTGCTTTGTTCCATACTACTAACGCTTCTGTAAATATAGGAACTTTTTTCAGGATATATTGTATGTGCGTACACTTAAGGGATTTTAGCTTCAATTATATAAACATACATAAAGACTTTGGCGAACTCGAACCATAAAATAAAATATGTGCAATCTGTTTACACTGATAAAGGTTATATTGCACTAAGCATCCTTTCCTTTCCACTGCCATCAATTCTGGAACTGCACAATGCAATAATCATATCGGTTTGCTCTGGGTATGCGATTACCCCTGTATGATGAACTTGCAAGATGTATCCTTAGTCTCAGTATCATTAGCTATTGGTATTTCAGCATAAAACGCTAATAAACTTAGGATATATAGGGTGTTTCAGAAATACTTTTACAAACTTTGGACGGTTTTCACACTAAAAACAAGGGAGGGGGGAAGACCATACGAACATATGTCCAGAAATCTATATATATATATACTTTTTTTAAGTTATTAATGAATGTTAACCAAAACAACAAAAAGTCCATATAACTCCATATGCGCGGAAATTGTTAGTTTAGAGTTATTAATGAAAATTTACCAAACACAAAACAAAACCCAATAAACGCAATGTCAACTGTGAAAATCATAATAAACGTTCAAAATGTCCTCCTCTTGCTTCCACACACACACACACACACACACACACACACACACACACACACACACACACACACACACACACACACACACACACACAACACTAGTCGCACAGTGACTATCGCACTCTTTCAAAAACTCCCATACAGTTTCAAACGGTTTCGCAACACACGGTTATCTAGGAAATAATGGATGCATCAGCAGACTTGTATCGATATCATTCGATTACCAAACAAAGTAAATTTTAGTTTCGGTTACAACTGAAATTGTTACGTTGTGCCTTAAAATGCCTTGACTTAACTTTCATTAACTCAAAAATTAAGCATTTCCGGACTTACGTTTATATGGATTTTTTTTCCCCTTGTTTTGGGGGTGAGAAACCCACCTCCAAAGTTTGCAAAATGATTTTTGAAACCGCCAGTATAATTTGTATCAAGTCAAAATGCTGTTCAAAAGAGCTGTACATCAGAGAAGCAATCAGATAACGTACTCACTGCCAGACTCTTACCATTGCCAGTGATGAGCACAACTGCATTTTGTTAAATGTTTAGTCACGCAGTGGGAAGGGGACATTACTAAAACCGTGTTGTAGTAATTACCCGCCAAAGGATTGGAAAATCGGCACCTGAGATTTTCCGGGTCCTTAAGAAGCTGAAAATCAACATCATGTTTGTGAACCGCTGTCAACTGCGTTGGATGACCTGAGAACCGGAAGGCCGCACTCTACGATGGAGAAAACAATGGTGGCTCATATTTGGTATAATCGGTACGAAAATAGTCATAGTCATGAGTTGGACATCTCCAGGAAACCAATTTCAAGATTGCTAAGAATTGAGGGCTGCTTATCGAAGAACTGGACAGTTTTAATTCTATGCCTGAAGAAGCAGAGGAAGATGAAATTCACACGCCTACTTCAGCGTTATGCCAACAACGCACCGAAAGTTTGTTTTAACAGACGAAAACAGTTTTACTACCGAAGAGAGCTACAACCGCTAAAAAAATGAAGGCGTGTGCTTCAGTTTCCCAAATAGTTCGTGGTTTGAGACTGTGTAGTTTTCTGTCAAAATGCCCTAATTGTTGGAAGCCTAATTTTGAACAAATGTTCCGGTATTTCACCTCAGGCTCTCAGTATTGGGGCAATTTTTCTTAACTGTCATGCCCTCAAGCAATGACTACAACCTGTAAATAATTGAGTTGAGGCCGCGTTGCAGGAAGACCCGTCTTAAGTAGCAATAAAATAACCTCTAAAGTTCCACGAAGTCAGACATTATGAGCTTGTTTTCATATTCGGTAGTAATATTAATAAATCATTTCGCTGTTAGCTCATCTTTTCCTATAAGATGTTGTTTGTACGAGGGTCAATCAAACGAACACCAGAAATCGGTTGCAAAACACTTGTTAACGCGCCTCCATAGGATAAAGTTTTGGAGTTGATATTACTGTGAGAGCTGTGTTATTCGAGGTTGGCCTTATTGCACGCGCAAAGAGTAATGCGCAGCAGCACGCAAATATGACGTTCACAGCAATTGGAGCTTCCAAGTTCGCGCCGCCCTATGAAGGTGTGCCTGGATAAAGGGATATCAACAAGGGCAAACATCACCATAAGACTTGTTTGCAACATTTGATGCGCTATGAACAGGAGGGGGAGGGGTTGCTTGGAATGTATAGTGATTGTGAGTGAAAAACGATGTCACCTTGCGACTTCCAGATTCTCGGCAAGCTCAAAAGTGACCATGGAGGTCGCCGGTTTGCAATGGACGGTGACGTGATTATGGGAGTGCAACAGTAGTGACACCAGCAGCCAAAATGTTTGTGAACAAGGCACAACATTTTTGGTGAGCAGGTGGGATAGCTGCCACACTGGTGGATATTCTTTTGAGAAATAAAATTTCTATGCGGAGAAAAAAATTATTTCTGTTTTTCATTTGAATGACCATCGTAAAAAGTAGCAACAGTATTAATCTTTGGGCTTTTGTACACTGGCTATTCGTAATAGTCAACAAAGGTACACAATTATTTTCGTGCAGATCAGCTCCTTATGATGCGAAGCGCACTTGTCTTCAGAGACTTTGCTAGAGACAGTAGTCTCTCGAGGTTCGGTTATACCCTTTCTTCAGTGTGTGCTGTCATTTCGCTCTAGCGTCCAATCAGGACTTTGGGTGTTTGCTAAAGCGATTCCCTCGGTCATTTTAATACAAGCGCAAGGGTTGTACTCCTTCCAGTTTATTTTTATAAGACCTACTAATGCACGGACTTTTTAAATGCGCGAGTCTTTCTAGCAGATACCTAGAAATCGATCTCGCACATCATAACATAATTTGAGTTCAATTAAAAGGGTACTAATGCGCCAGAATTTGTGAAATGGGTTGCAAAAAAAGCTAGTAAATTGTTAAGAATTCCTAGGGCAATGATGAGAAGAATTTACAACTGAAGATATATTAATTTGCACTTTAGTACTAGGGAAACAATTTGTTTAGATATATTGACAATGATAATCTTTTTATTATTATTTAATTATCCCAATGTTGATTTCAGTAGATTTTTGGCCAAACAAGGGGCGGTTACTCTTCACTATAGTCGGACGCAGGGATGCCAGTAGAAAGCCCGCGCTTGTGACTTCGAATATCGTTTTCTTTAACCAATGGCGGGCGCCATTGCTTTGTTAGGTGAGCAATAGGCGTTTGTGGAGAATTCTGTTGAGTTTATGCAAGTTTTGTACCAGATATACAATGCATTCGCCGCAGAAATGGAAAATGATAAGAAAACGCAAAGTGCTACACAGGCGCGCAAGAGAAATAGTATTGCATTGTAGTTAGCTAGCGCGAGCCAACGGACATGTTGCGTTAGGGGGGAGGCGATGTTGCCACAACTCAGAAGACTGCCACGGCCTGTGGAGTCAGTCTCCGCATAGCATGAATTTCCAGTAAAGGGTATAAACACAAAGCAGTATATAAATCTGCTTACAAACATGAAGAATCCCCTTCGTGCTTGTCTTTTTCCTAACGATCAAGACTGTTAACGAGCCGGATGGAAGTTCTACATCAAGTCTTCATAAAGGTACAGGAAATATAGAAGTGCATCTCCTTGGGGACAAATATGTAAAGAAGAATTATGGTTCACACCAATTTTCAGGCAAGTTTCATACTACTAAAATGCCCTGATATTACTTTTTATATAGTGATATTTTATAACAGCACGTTTATTAATAAAAGGGCCCTTATGTCACAAAATTCCAATAATAAAAGTAATATAAATTCCTCTTCTTCTTAGCCTTTTGCTGCCCCATGGGGGTCTTGTAGTACCGCGACGACCGCTATGCCCTCTACTTCCATTATATATCACTGGTAGAGTGCAGTATTGCAGGGAGGCATGGTATCAGCACATCTTATCGCGCCGATCGCTATATTGCGGCGTACTAGACCGAAAATCGCCACCTATCCATCAGGCAGCTTCCCGATTGTATTCATAGACCTCCCTAACTTGGAAAAATTCCCAAGTAGGTACCAGGAATCGAACCCTGACCTCCCGGCCAGCAACGCTAACCACTAAACCAAGGAGGTGGGTGGGGAACATATTCAAGGCGCTGGAGTTACGTGGTTATTGTACGACATATCAAACATTTCTTGACTACAGCAAAATTTGAATTAATAAAACCTAGAGAAAGACTATGGCTTATACTGACAAAATTTAACAGGGAAAGTTATAGTAATGCATTTAATCCCCTTGAGAAGAAACGCTTTACTCATTTCCCCAATATCTGCTGAACCTGCTAACCTTTTTACAGATTTCGGCTCACAGTACAACACTAGTCAAAAGGAGCCTTCTCTTATCATGGGTGAACGGGGTATAGGATTTCCACAAGCGCGGGTCATCCAAGTCATCAGCTGCGATACCGACCATGCAATTGAATTGCAAGCTACGAGGTAGCGCGTCATCATTATGAGTTAATCGACAGTACTGTGCTAATGTTATTTTGTTTATTTACGGACGCTCTTTAACATCTCAGGTCATCAGCGTCCCATTCTATTCAGAGCGTCAAACGGCCGATAAGTTTTGTTCAAAGGCTTCTTCTTTCAGGCTTTAGGTTCTTTATCGTGCCGTAAATGTACCACACGGTAACCATGGCTTTACTTCCTTCCCTTCTGAAGGAAATACTTAGGATTGTTACACCCGAAAAAATCCATCGGTCCTGGCCGGGATTGAACCCGCGATCTTGGGTTTAAGAGGCAAGTACGGTTACCACTTCACCACCAGAACCGACAGCACTGTGCTAAGAAAGATATGACTAATAATATGTTTAATTTTTCCACGAGTGTTTATTTTATGATTAGTATGTGCGTACATATCGCTCCTGTCAGATTATTCGAAGAAAAATTTCCTGAGAATCAAGTTTCAAGCCATGTTACGATTCATAAATTAGTTAACAAATTTTATACACTGCAACGTTTCAATGCGAGCATTTGAGGATAAAATTATCAGTAATAACATTTGTTCCGTGTATCTAACTCCCCATTAACCAATAAACTATATAGGACAAAACCACATACCTTAGAGGAACTGAAGAATAACATTCGTCAAGAAATAAATTCAATTTCCCCACGAGAATTAGGAAGAGTGATCGATGTTTGGTAAATGAAGGGAAGCACTTCCAACATCCCCTTAGGTAAATATATGTCTTTTTTCGTGCTTTTTTGTAATATAGCCAGTGCCCCCAGAAATGAAGTTGTAGTTTGCTAAAGTGCGGACACGTGTTACCATAAGGGCTAAGTAGCTCTGTCGCCGCGCAGAAAAACTCAACCCTGTATAACACTATGGGTTACTAATATAGTGCAACTGGGTTAAAAAAATTTAGTTAAAATTTTATCAAACATTGAAAAACGTGATTTGCAAATTAGCAGATACGAACTCGTGCGTTTTTCACGTATCTCATTTAAAACCTAAAATTTAGTTCACTAATTATAGGACCTTTGCAGCCCAATGCTAACAATTGACAGTGGTCTAAGACTAGAAAATGTATAGAAAACTAAAAAAAAGGTTCTCTCAGGCTTCTGCGACTGTTGGTGTGTATCGTAGCTTCAAGGTTTCGTCGCCTCTTCTCTGGTATGGATAACTCAATCTTCCAAGCTTCCGGCGAAACGCGGAAGCTAAGAAGAAACACCATATCTCCATTGTTCAGACTTTTCAAACTTTAAACAATAAAAAATATTTCATGGGTTGAATGAGTGCAATGTTTTACTTTTTGTGTGTGTTACAAGTGGTCAGCAGTAATCAGGGTTACGTTGGAAGATCTAGCGGACTTGCGCCCTAGCCTTGGTCGTTAAGAATTCGGCGACACTCCATAGATGAGACCACGATCAGCACAATTTCATTGGATGCGATGAAACGACAGAACCGAAAAAGCGCAGGTTACTTTAGAACATTTAGCCGAAGTAAATCCCCGGTTAAAACTAAACGGAATTCCTATATGCACCATATCACAAGAGTCGAGCACATCATTACTTCCATATATCTTGCAGAAGTGTCTTCCTATAGGTGCATATCGAAAACTGCCACTTAATGAACATGTCTCAGGACCCTCAAGTCGGTCCTGGTGGTGTAATGGTTACCATACACCCAAGAACGCGGGTTCGAACCCGGCCATGACCGATGGATTTTTTCGGGCGCAAAAATCCTAAGTATGGCTTCCTTCGGAAGGGAAGTAAAGCCGTAGGTCCCGTGTCGTACATTTACGGCACGAAAAAGACCCTCAAGCCTGAAAGAGAGGCCTCTGAGCAAAATTTGTCGGCCGTTTCACGCCCTGAATTGAATGGGACGCTGATGACCTGAGATGTTAAAGAGCGTCCATAAATAAATCAATCAAAAAAAAAGGGGGGGGACCCTCAAACTGGCCAAGTTCTAATGAAAATTTACAAGTAAAGCACTCTTCCCACTAAATAATTTAACATGCTTTCGGTTCTTTCAATTTAATGCATTGGTTGTTGTTGTTGTTTTAGACTTTGACGAAGATAAATCGCAAACCCTTCTGTTAGCCTGTCTCCCGGTGAGTATTTTATTTTACCCTAAGCAGAGTATTTCAAAATACTCGGAGAAGATGTGTACCAGCCAGAATGAACAAGGCTGGTACACTGAATGCATTTTCCTTTCTTTAAGAACTCGTATAGATTGATAGAATCTACAAATAAAGCTGTCTTTAGAACCTAAATGGAAACGCAAGCGACCAGTGAACTCGCTTTCCGATGTTAATTGTTACTGCGTTCAGAAAATAAACCCAATCAAGGATTTGCAGCTGTTTCTTCTGCGCAGTGACGTCTTGATTTTCTCCGAGAAGATTCGCTGGAAACATATTCAGCAATCAAGCGCCCAACCTAACAGGTAAATTCATCATTTCTCTTCGACATAGAAAAACGAGTTGAATAGGAAGGCATGAAAAGGGCAAGAAACCAGATTTGACCGTTGAAAAGGAAGATAAGAGAACAGTAAAGTTAATTTGTTTTTATTATTTTTCTACCATCATACGCTCACATTCCATTCTATTTTTAAAATTAGTTGGTTCCTGCAGAAAGTCAAAAACCTTTTCCCCATATTTTTATAACTCTTCTGATGCTTGTAAATGTTCACTCTAGAATATTTGCGAACTGTAATAGAAGCAGAACTATATGGGATAGATCTTACAAGCTAAGTAAGTTTCCTTCAGCTTTCACATAGAATGGTAGTTTTAAAAACGTGGAGATATATAAGTGCAATTATCTACGTCGCCATTTCCTAGTTCGAACTGTGTAAGGCTTGATGCCAGTGGTATGTTTGTAAACTGAAATTTGTACTAAAATCTTCATATTTTTGGAGTAAGTCCGAAGCACAATTTTAAGACATGTTTATAAAATGTTTCAGACTTAAGATTTGTAATTCAGATTTGATAGGTTTTCTCTGTTCCAAATTCTTTATTAGTGCTTTATATTCTTTGTCGATGTAAAAATTGTGCAGATTACAGATAAGTCTTCTTACACAATATACAGAAACCAAAATACCGTGGTGTCCTTGAAGAGAATATCACTATAAAGCTTAAGATTTCAAATTCAGAAGAGGTACATACAGAATGTTAATGCTCTACACCGAAATAATTTCTGAGTTGGTCGAGTGGCCGTATACAAGCAAATTGATAGGGGCGTGTGGTCCACGACTAAAAATAGCGAATTTCTATAGTGTTAAACATGACAGCCACAAATGCCGTTTAATTGGTATTAAAACACGATTCGGCGAAAAAAGCAATTTGAATGCCTTCAAAAGAGCTTTAATACGCCGATTTTTCAGTAGCTCGTCATAGTTTTCAAGATTTAATGGCACAAAAATCTCTCAAATCTCGAACTAAGCATTTGACAGTGCGCCACTGAGCACACATTACCTGCCTTATTGCACAATGTAGTTAATCTGCAGGAATGTATCTATTTGCTCGTGTGGCCTAATCAAAAAAGCGAAAGATAGTTATTCCGAAAATCACATGTTCGAGTCTCTTGAGGCAAATAATTATTTTTATTATTTAGTATGAAATATGGTAACACAGTAGTAGTATACGGTTTATCTACGGACGCTCCTAAACATCTCAGGTCTTCAGCGCTCCATTCAATTCAGGGAGTGAGCGCCGATAAATTTTGCTCAGAGGCCTCTTCTTTCAGGCTTGATCTTCTTTAACGTGACCTAAATGAAGAACCGGGCCCCACGGCTTTACTTCCCTTCCGAAGGAAGTCATACTTAGGAATGTTTCGCCCGAAAAAATCCATCGATCCTGGCCGAGATTGAACCGGCGATGTGTAGGAGTCAAGTACGGTTACCACTATACCACTAGGACCTACATTCACAAGTGCTGCGATACGAATACTCAAGTACATGATTGATTGGTAAGTACAATAACTAGTACCATTTCCTTGTTTAAGTTCATTACGTTTAGTATGATGGGGGATTGTCTGCGAGGCAAAATAAAAAACTTATACACTTTCTCTGAATTGCAGATATGCATTTATGAAGGGGGGGGGGATTAAGGTTTAGTAGTTGCAGAACTGTACAGACAAAGATATCCCGACAGACGACAAACACATCACATTATTTTCCACGGCTATCGAATGGCATTTTCAGTAACCAGTGAAGTGCTGGTTCTCTATAAACTTAAGAGTCATAGCTTCAAAACTTGAACAGACAGACCGTACATTCCATATCTCAAATTGCTTGTCTAAGACAATTTTACGCTCTGAAAGTATTTCTGTAGTTCATAACACCTGTATATGGAACACTATTTTGTTTCGCCAGCTTCCAAGAAAACGAATTCTATTGAAAGTATACTAATGTAGGGGAGGAGGTTTATAGGAAGCAACAAGGGAAAACCCCCCACATACATCTACTCTGGTCTTCATTTAAAGCAATCCAAATGTCATAATCGACATAAACACCAAGTATCCACGTGTCGTATATTTTCCCTGGTGAATCCCACTGTTCATGTAAAAAAGTGGTTGTGGGTATCCTGAAAGATATATTACCCCAGACTCTCTTCATGAAAAGCCCTAGCCATCTCCTTCCTACCCTGTCACTAAAATACTGAGTGAGAAAATATCTTTTTGCTAACTAGAATGCAGTGGTCTGCAATTTGTTAGCCCAAAGAATTTGTTCTTCCTTTGAAGGATCTAACACTGTTTATTCCGATTTTTGAGCAGCCTCACTTGCAGACATTTTTTTAAATTTGCTAACCCAAATTCTGTCATTTTTGCACGTTGAATGTTTATTTGGGATGCTTTGTCTCCTGGAGGGGGATTGTTTCTTCGGGGTCATAGCTAGGAATGATAATACAGTGGATTATCACTGTAACCTTCGAAATTCTAACCTCAAAACTTACGGAAACGCGTACGAAATACAAACATACAGTAATGACGCCTGAGTACATTATAATTTACTATTCATTTCAATAAAATGAACAAATATGTGGCACCGTAACACATATTTACCCTCATTCTTGATTCCTTATAATGTAAACAAATAATTAATCAGAATGTAAAGTGTGGCTTCCACCACCAAAGGAACAACTTATAATGGCCAGGATTCACAATATCATTTGGCGCAACCTCCATCAGAGTGTAGCATTTAATAAGACCAGAAACTTTCCTCAAAGTACAATAAAAATAAGTTGAAAATTGTAACGCACTACGTCAGAAAAATAGAGATTTGAAATTAGTACAAAGCATCGATCTACATTGTACTTACAGCAGCCATTCAACGACTTTAATATTCCGTTAACTCAATTTTCAAATAACTAGGAACCAAAAATACTTGTGCACAACACATTTCAAAGTTCGCAAGAAAGCGGCATACTTAATTAGGCGTTTCACTCATTCTCGGCCTATGATTTTCAAATTGGCAAATCAATGGCATTTGACACGGACATACCTTGTGTACAAAGCATGATCTCATAGTAAACGTTTAAAGTTGTTGCCATTTGCATCAAGGCAGCCTGCACACGTCTGTTACGGAAGGCATTCATCAACACATCGAGCCACAAAGTTTTCTTTCAATTCCACGAGAATCCTTGGCTATAATTTTCCCTTTAAGCATCCTCGGGAATAAACCTGGCGATGATCAGGCGGCCAAAGTCCTTTAGAAATGATACGATCGTCAAAGGAAACAATTTCAGCTATGCTATCATTGGAGATGTAGCGGGAGACCTACGGAATATAATAAGTATGGAGTTGCTTGTTTGCTCTGAAAGAACCGCTGCATGGATTATGGGATCAATAACGCGGCGCATTGACAAAGCACAGATACCCGAATTTACTCATCATGAAGAGGCGTTTGATACACCGGAGTGAAGCTTGTTAGTTTAAACAGGGAATTCTGGGAACTGACCTGCCCACTCAAAGACAACCACATGCATTCCAGTATTGACGGACGCGCTTCAACAAACTGCTAGAATCGATGAAAGTAACCGAGTATTCTCGAAAGTTTCTTTAAAAGAGAGAGAAAAAAAATGTTTAACGCCCGTTTTAACATTGAGGCATCACAGGCGGTGCACATTAATACACGAGATGAAATTATAAACTGGGAAAGGTGTCTTTTTTTTTTTTTTTTTTTTTTTTTTTTAAGGAAGCGTTCCAGGTTTGTGTGTTAGAACCTCCACGGCATTTGCCATTTATGACTTGAGGAAAACTTGGGAGGAGGGGGGGAATCAGGGATGACTGTCCTAATGGGAACTGAACCTCAGACCTCCCGCTTACGAGTCCGCGCCTTAACGACCTCGGCACCTGTGGCGGTCCACGGAAGCTTTCAACCCTTGTACAGCAGTGGCAATGTTCATGCATTTTCCCCCCTACCCCCTAGATCTTTGACGTATACTTATGTAAATCCAGATTTCCTAACACTAAATTGAGCAATCAACTGACTTTGGCATTCTTTTATTCACCCACTAAACGCGCGCTGTTTCATATCATATTGTACGCAATGTATTGCTCGTAACACAGACATACTTGAGGATCCATAACAGCACAGTCGCATGCTCAAATACCATTGGGAACAGAGAATGAGCACAACTGAACTTCACGGGAGTGCGCGACACATGAGCTAGAGAATAGTGTCGCCTGTCGTGTACTTTCATAACTATCCCTACATCCCTATTACATAACGCTGAGCTTGATTTAGTTTGACAAGCTCGAAATGGAAATTAGGGGCCTTGAACGAGCGATACCTGAATACCTAGCTGATGGTTGTCAGGTACTTACAATATGAAGCAGATGCAAGAACGTCTAAACAGCAGATACTTTTGCCAAGAAAAACCAAGCTCAAGAACAACTCTTTAGAAAAGCATGTTAAAGTATAGAATAAGCAAGTCATATGCTTGGCTACATTTAGTGAACGATATTTTTGGAGGCAAGTTGTACTATTCACACATTACAAATTACATGCTTAACAATAGGGTTAAAACATTACTTTAAAGTAAACGTGACGCAAGTCTTGTATTCTACTGCTTTCGCTTTGTGTGAAACATAAACAGGTATTTGTTATACTAAGAATACACATCTTTTACAATCCTATAGGCTGCAATAATGTTTCAGTTAGTGCTTTAGGTCTACAAATGTCTTATTTTAACCAGTACAGTGATTCTTCCCTAGTACCAAAAATGTCCGTCAAAAATGAAGTTCATGTAGTAGTTTGTATAAATATAACATTAAAAAGTAATTTTTGCTTCTTTTATATTTTGCAAATGCAATTAATTTTTTCTCCATAATGAAACTAATTTACTGACCTTTTAAACATTACTTATTAATCTCGTAGTCCTTATGTTTCTCTTATGTTCTTTTCTAAGATAATTGATTAATTTCTTGGAAGGAAGGGGAAAAAATGGGAAAAAATAACATTTTATCGCTTTGTCTATGAGTATTTCTGACGAATCGGGGAGATGCAATGAACAGCAATAATATATGACAATGCTTATGAACTTGAAGTGCGAGTTGAAACTTTTACAATGAAGCAAACTACGTCTGCGAAACATGTTCTAAATATACACCAGTGAAGGCACAAGAGCGCGTGGTTCAACTCAGACTACTAGGTGGTATCCAGAATATTCGGGACTGGTGCTGCCATCTAGTCAAAAACTTATTGAGACTAATGACCGCCGTCACCCTCGAAGTAGTTCCCTTCCACACGTAGACATCGGTCCCAGCGATTCTGCTATTTTCCAAGTGCATCTTGGAAGTCGTGTTCTTTGAGGGTATTTAGCACAGACAGCGTTTATTCTTGAAACCTAATAGTGTCGAACCGACGTCCTTTAACGTGATTTTCAATTTGGGGAATAGAGCGAAATCGCAGGGTGCCAAATCAGGCGAGTAGTTGGGTGGGAACAACCGTCATGTTTTTTCTCGTCTAAAAGCTCCTGGTGAACAAGGAATTGTGACACGGTGCATTATCGTGATGCAACAGCCAGTTCCCTTGTCGCCAAAGGGCGACGTCTCGGCACATTTTCACGGAGCCGTCGCAAAACGTCACAGTAGTACGTGAATTCACTGTTCGATTTGGTGCAATCGAATTCTTTGCGCACAATCCCCTTGGTATCAAAGAAAACGAGGAGCATGCTCTCGACTTTGCTCTTCACTTGTCTCGCTTTTTTTGGTCTTGGTTAGGTCGGATTGTTGTTTTGTCTCAGGGTCATAAGCGTACATGCAGCTCTCATCACTAGTGATGAACCTGGACAAGAAGGTTGGGTCATCGGATACGGCCTGACGAAGCTCCGTCCAAACTACAACACGCTGCGCCTTCTGATCAGCAGCTTGGCACAAATTTTGCGGCGACACGTGCATGACCAATTCATCAGTTAAAATTCGTTGGCATGTTCCATAACCAATTCTCACTTGTACGGCCGGCTCTGAACCGAGCTTGCCACTCAAATACACGTGTTCGGCTCATGCTTTGTCCCCCAAATACTTGCTGAATCATTGCGAGGGTCTACGTAGCATTTTTCCCGAGATTTGCACAGAATTTGATGCAATTTCTGTTCTAATCTTGGATCCATTGTAAAATCGCCACGCACTACAGAGTATCATGAAAAGTACTATAGAATCTCAACACATCTACCCAGCTGCATGAAACCTACAAAAGTCTACTGCAACTACTGTAACACCAGTTCCGAATATTGTGTATGCCACCTCGTACAATAATTTAATTAAGGCTAATCATTTTAAACTGTTCAAAAATAACTTCTAAACATAATGATTTGCAATAATTAAAAACCCATGGTTTATTACTACAATAAACAAAATTAATTGTATAAATGAATCTTTTGTATTAAACTGACTAATGCATTTTGCAAATTAGCAACTGAAATCACAAAATTTTGATAATGATATCGAAATGAACGATTCCAGAAATTTACATTTCTTTTCAAAAGCAATTTCGCAGACAGATCTATGAAGAAATGATAGCTCTGTGCTTCAAAAATGTGCCTATTATTTATCATAGTCAATTTTGTTAAATATATATATATATATATATATATATATATATATATTTTATTACTGCTACACAATATTTTTCTACTTTTCATTTTATCCCAGTCTGCATGGAAGAAAAATCTGCAAAGGACTGGATATGAACTTGAAAGGTAAACTGAGCTTTAACTCCTGTTTTGAAGCAATTAGCATAGTTATTATTAAGATTTTTAAATATATATAATTTTGAGCATTTTTTTTAATTGACAGTGACATTTATTTCCAAATTGTACAATAATTCTAACATTTGCTAATTTTATCTGAATTACTCTTTTTAGTGTGAGAGAGAAACTTACATTCTATTTTCTCGTGGTAAAGAAAGAATTCCATACATTACTACAAGTACATAAAATTAGTATATGGAAGTACTATGAATGAAACGAGGACAGAGTGGAAGAGATCAATTACAACAGGTGAAAAACTAAGATGCACATGAAATAACCAATATCAACAGAAAGCTTGATATCTCAGAAACTGCTGCTGCATCCACACATATATTATTCTCCTTTCACCCCCTGATGAATTCTGACTGAATAGAAAGCTGCCTTTCTGCTGTTATTTGCATACAGGATCAGTATACTTGCTTTGGTTTTCATTTGCTTCTGCATTGCATTTAGGAAATGGAATATTGTTTATGAATGTTTACAGCTTTACAAAGATACAGAACAATATAATGTACAAAATAAGCCATGACATACCTAATCAATATATTGGAATTGCAAAAAAACTGGAAATTAACATATGAAAGCAGCATATCAACAAATGTATTATAATAAATATAAAATGAGGCATTTCAGCTTTTAAAATAACTATATTAGTAATGGTTTACTTCATCATTAGTCATTACCTTTTTTAAAAATGCCTCTTAGTGCCAAATATTCTCTAGAATAGAGCTGCACTTACTATTCCTAATCATCTATGGAACGGTTTTGTACTTTATTCACTTTACAGTGACGATCATAAAAACACTAAATGTATATTATTGTATTACAATTTCTTCAATTCGTTTATAGATATGGGGCACGCTGCATGGAGCTTATGAAAGCAAAGGCTATTGGATCAAATGCCAAATGAACTAGCAGTTGATGTTTGATCTTGCCAATTTATTTAGTAGGATGGCATATATTTAGGTAGGTATAAACATAATTTAAAATGGTGATACCAGATCTTTCATTCTAACATCTTTTCATGCTAACATGGTGTTACTTTGCAGAATTTGAGCATAATAGCTTAATAGAATTCTTGCTTCAATTTTGCCACCACTGAGTTATTCTATCACTGACACTGTTCACCCATGCATACTGGTGTTAAAAAGCTTCATTTAAATTTGTAGATTCATTTCTGAATGTCTGCAGGTTTTACAGACTACCATATTTTTTGGAGCATAAGAACAGATTTTTTTTTTAAGAATATTTACTATATATTTTTACTGCATTTAATGGTCTGCAGTACCATTCATAACTGCCATGCCCCCTCATGTTCTTATAGTCCAACAAATATGCTTTTGACTACAAGCACATGCCATATTGACTGAAAGCTGGAAATAAATTTGCAAAATTCGACACTTTTTAGCATTATTTTAAAAGCTGGTTACTGCTGTTTAAGTCCTTCGGTGTCTACATAGACCCTTAAAGACATGATAAGAACGAGATACTTGTAAAAACAAATCTGATGTTATCCATGATGGCTACTCAAACTGATCTTCACTTCCAGGTATGATGTTTACTCATATTAAAGATTTGTAGTGCAACACTTCATTTAACGTTGCAAAATCCACCCTCCAGAGTTGTGTGCCAACGGAGTACTGCAGGTTCAGCTCGTGTGCTCCTGTCCTGTCCTTTACAGCACTTGTCAATTGATATATTGTTACGATATTAGATATTTGGTACATTTTAGTTCTATGCTATTACAACCAAGGGACCAATAGATTATAAAGTTATTAAAGTATAAGTTAGAGTGAAATATGTAATCAATAATAGAAGATATGAATTCTTACTTCCCTAATCTCTTTCTCTCTCTCTGACAGTAATCCATTTACTATAGCATTTTTCCCTTCAAAAACAAAGATATTTCTCTTTATTCCTATACGACTTTTCAGGAGAAGATGTCTTGTAGTAAAGCATAATGAAAATAAAGCTTATTTAGGAATGAAAATATGTAATGCAACTTGTATATTGGGAATAGAATTCACATCTTCCATGCAGATTTGTGCATTCTGTTAGTCCTGAAACGACTATGGAATTTAACTCTTTAAAGGATGTAGCAATCAATGGCTTAAATATACAATGTATAGATGAAAAATAATTCAAATTTGTATATACGTAATTTGGTTTTGTAATTCAATACCCTCCAAGAATTTCTGTCCTTTTCTCTGTTTTAGAAGAGTATAGCATATCCCACTCTCAACATTATCTCTGTAGATAGCACAAATTATTGTTTCTTGTTCCTTATTTTAATTTATATGAAGCTAGAAGGCCCTCTCTTGCCAATGTAAAATTAACTAAATTATGTACTCATTGAAACACAACTATTAATGACACAGCACTGAAATGTATATAGCTTATTTTTGCACATGTTTCTCTTCTACTAGTCAAAATGGTAAAGTTTATGAGACTGGAATAAAAATTGTTTTCACTTGAAATATATTTTTTGTGAACTTTGTACACAAAAATAGTCTTTTATACATAAAGGCTGTTCTAATGAAGTGCTTTAAACTGAACATAACATTTACTGAACATAAAGACTGTTTGAGAAAGTCTACTGATAACCACCTCCCCTGTTCAGGCACTTGTCCCAATGGTGAACAAGTTTTTCTATACCCTCTGACGCTGATTGCTGATGATCCCACTTTTCCGCAGCATCATGAACTGCTTGATCAGTGGGTGAAATGCTTACTCTTTCAGGGCTTCTTCAACTGACTAAACTTGTAGCAAGGGCAGAGATCTGAACTATAAAGTGGGTGATACATATGATCCCAGCAAAAACAAAGCAGTGTTGCATTAACAGCATGTGGGCATGCATTATTGTGGAGCAAAGCACACTTTGTGATGGTTTCCCTGATCCTTTGTATATTTTGTTATGGTGTTACAGTAATGTTCAGCATTGATTGTGACAAGAATTAAATCACAGCCCCACTGCAATTGCTTGGACACATGAATTACCTGCCACTGTTGCTTCAACTGTCTCCTCTACTCACAGAACCTGACTATGCTCTCATAACAGATGCCACGCCATGCTGCCACCTCTTGGATGCCCCATAAACCATTTTCAGTGTTGCCAGCCTTATCTATGTTTCTTTTGAACAACCCTTATACTTGCTATGGAAGATTCTTTCGAAATTGTTATTCAGTGACTACATTATTTATGTTATAAATATCACCAGAAAATTTTAGACAATTCTTTTCCATAGTGGTATATAAACAAGAGATTTGAGAAAACTTGAATGACGTTAAAAGTGCTTAATGCTCACTCATAATTCCATCCTGGCTCCTAGTGCAAAACTGCACCATTATCAAGGTCATTTTACTGCTATTTCTCCCGCTCCTTATGTGCATTTCCTTCACCTTCCTTACTGATCTTGCACTATCTCATAACTTGTACTAAATTTTGGCTTCACTTAGTCAAATATATTTTAATGTGTATATAGCATGTAAAGCACAGAGTGTTTGCATTTGATCTATCAATTTCTTTGAAACTTGCATTTTTAAAAGAACTCGTACAAAGAGGTTTACTGAAGCACTTTCTTACACAAATTGAACACCAGCTTGATAAAAACATTCATTCACTAAAATACACTCATAAAGGCAAAACATTTTTCTGAAACCTAAGCAACTTCTAAACTATGTACCACAATTTAAATGATATAATTTTACTCAGAATGGTTTAAAAATCATAACTAAGCTTAAGCTACTGGTCTAAAATTTTGTCCCCCTTTCCTTTTATACTTTCAAACCACTGTAGCACAGCCAGCAATAGAAACCCCTTCTTTTCATTCACATTAGGAATTTGCATTTTTAAAGGAACCTATACCAACAGGTTTACTGAAGCACTTGCTTACACAAATTTAATATCAGTTTGCTAAAATCATTCATTCACTAAGACACATTCATACCTAAGAAAACAAATTTTCTGAAATCTAAGTAACTTCTATATCACAATTTAAATTATATAATTTTACTCAGAATGGTACAAATCCATAACTAATCTTTTGGAAAAATTCCAATTTTCCCACAGTTTCCCTTTCTTTATATGTTCAAATCACTACACTATTTTCAGCAAAACTTTTTCTTTTCATTCACACTGGACTCAGCAACTTTCAATCAAATTTTGATAATAAAATCAGTTTTAAGTCTTAGTTCTTCCTGCCTAAAATGAGTAATTTTTAAACTATTTCCTCTATGTCTGTGATTCAGGAACCTGATGTCTCCAGCGCCAATCCTACATTTCATTCAACAATGCAAATTGTGTATTATGTTTGCTTGAATTATAATATATTTTAATACTTCATTCTGAAGATAATTCTGGCATTAAGCTTAAGCAAAAATATCCTTATTGAATTTGCACATATTTGAATATGAATATGCTGGTTGCTAATGCATGTCTTATTGGAGTTCTTCCATTTGCCATTTGATGGCAGTAGCAGTCAATTTTAAATGTGCACAATGAGAAGTCAATGGAAAGCTTTATGTTAAAAGATGGAGATGACGTAAAGATGAAGCAATGGCAGAATGAGTGGTAAGAGAAACCAGAGAAAACTCGCCCACAAATCATTTTGTTCGCCATGAATCCCAATTATGGCAATTGAGATTGAATAATAGCTGCCCCTGTAAGAGTCAAGCAGTCTAACTTCATTACAGCACCACCATTCATATGGATATTTATAAGTTATGCAGAACATGAACCTAACAACACTAGTTATGAAATCTGCATATGAAATTTGTTTTAAAATTATTTACAGCCTAGTGCTGCTTATTTAAAAAAAATTTACCGATAGTATATTTTGATCATAATATATTTTTAATAAGATCTTATCACAATATTCTTAGCTTTCAAGTTCCCCCTACAAAAAGAATTCCAAATATTTTACATATCACAATGAATCTTCTGTTACCATCCTAATTATATATTATTCAAATGGAGCTTAGTCGAAAACTGCCCATTTCTCTCTTTTATGCCATTTCAATTGAAAATATCTTCTAAACATATTTTTGTATGCTCTATATTACAAGATATTTACTAAAAATTTAAACTACCCTTTTCTGAGCTTTTCTTCAATTTGCTATATTTTTCCAGCATATTTAATAAATTATTTTGTCATTTGCATTCTTCAACTTTCAGCATGGTTTCTCCTTGTATTTGAAAGATATATTTAAACAACTATGTAAAAGATAATGCTTCATTTATATTCCTGTTTACATGCATTTATCATGGTGCAACACTCCATAAAGCCAACAAGGTAGCATCACAGAAATCAGCAAGATGTAGACTATATGTATGTTAAGTCTGCATCATTATAGTCTTTCTTATTTGCTATTTGCTTTTATCAAGTATCTAATTCACTCTTTAAAGTTAGCACAAATTTTGTAAACTTTAATTTTCAAATGGCATAGCCTTCATTAAATGCATGGATAATATATACCTAATGCTACTTTTGCTTTCCTCATCCCTCATAAAGTTCTATTTTATATATCCCATCTTCTTTTACAGCATCATCCCTTTTGTAGGCTGCATTCACAAGGTACTGGGTCTCTCGAAGGATGTGTCAGCAGTAGATGATGAACTTTCATTTGATGTTTATTTACTAACAAGTTTAAGCTGATTTCCTATTACTTCATTTTCCAAACATTTTTTCACATACTGATGAAATTAAGCATCATTCAAAGCAGCTCTCTTAAAAAAAATGCATACTATTTGGCATGTTTATTTTTAACCATTCATGAATGCATGGATGTGTTGCTAGAGCTGATTTTGGCAATACAAGTACCTGCAGCTCAAAGTGTTTAAAACATTCATCTTAAAATTAAAAATTTCAGGCAAATTATGGAATGCATACAGCATAAACTGTGATATTCAATTAAAGCATCCTTTATTAAAGTTTGGAAGCTCTCTCAGGATTGGAAATGAATTATAGTTTCAAGGGATATCAGTCAAGCACTGTCTTGTCTGTCCACCAAGCTTCTGGCCATTTCAACTTATTGGCCTTCCTTAGAGCCATGGAATTGAAATGGCTGAGAGCTAGGTGTGTAATGCCAACAATTCTAAGCTGCAAATGGTTGCCTAAGAAATATGGTTAGCATAATCCAAGTACCAAAAAAACAAAAATATGGAGAGCTCTTAATGAACCAGCTCCAAAGACTACAATGCTCATTCAATCACCTGGAACTGTTGTGAACAATTTTTTGGGGGTTTGGAATGGCTCCTGTGGGAATATTTTCATGGATTATTTGTAACATGGACAAAATAATAGCAGGCTTATGTTACGTCATTATTGAATAATTGAAATATGAAATAAAAGTCAGAAATCCTCATTTAACAAAGAAAGGAAAAAAAGTCATGTTTCACCAGAGCAAGGCACCATTGCTTACGTCACAGATGGTAAGAATAAACTGCTTTCACAATTCTGAATGTGCTGGTATTTGCTTAATTTGATCCCCTCTTATTATTTTCTTACATTGACAAAACTGAATAAAGAGTTGGCTGGAAATATATTTTAAACAAATATTGAAGTCAATGAAGATATAGGTGGTTTTTCAATACTTTAGATGATACTTATTTTATTGAATGAAAGCTGTAGAAATGCAATGAAGTAAGTGTGTTTAGCTCAAAGGAGAATATGTTACTATATATTATATTTCAATTTCTAAACTGCTTTTGCAATTTTATTTTAGATATGTTTTGATTAGTATCTTATTTACATTGCTCTATTTTCCCCTGTTCCAGATGTATAACACAGTGAATTACCGGAAATGGAAAAGTATAAAAGATAGAAACCGGAGGATTAAAATAACTTTTTGACTTCATATAGATTTTCACATGATTATTACACATCTGCACTTAGATGCTGAGATGATTTAATATGGAGTTCCCCGACAAATTAATTTACTGTGATTAGCTTAGCTAAAACAACAACAATAATAATAAGGAAAAAATATAAGGAGGATAAGCTTTGGTTTGATAAAGAATGTTGAGAGTTAAGAAAAGGGTTGAAGACTCTGTAATTAAATGGAAGGAAAATAATGGCGAAGATGAAAAATAAAATATTATAAGACTTTAAAGAGATGTGCAAAGAAACATTGATATAGAAAAAGAAGGAATGGGGTAAGAACTAGGGCCTCTAAAATTTATAAGATTAAATCAGTGCAAACTAATAAAGTGTGAGAGGTAAAAGGAAATGGGCAAGGAGAAGGATAGAATCAGCAGTAATACAACCCAGTTAATGGGTTAGCTATTTTAGATACTTATTTGAAAGCAATGGAGCATCTACAAATATGAGATGTAATTTAAATTCACAATTTATAGATGAAATGGATGGCACTATCTCTTGTGAGGAATTAAAAAGGGAAGTTAGAGGATTTAAAAACAACAAAGCAGCAGATATTAATAGGTTATCAATAGAATTTTTGCAAGTTTAGTGCACTAAGTTTAAGAGGCTGCAATGTTTAATCAGGTTACTAAATGCAATTAAAAACAGTAAAAGAATCCCAAAGAACTGGGGGATAGCAATTATATGTCCAATTTATAAAGGAAAGAGGATAATCCAAGCAGTTAAAGATGTAGAGCATTTCTATTAAACATGAGTAAGATATTTACACAGATCTTGGCACATAAAATTCAAAAGTGGGCAGCTAATTTCAAGCAAAGTTCAGAAAGAGTCATAGAACTATGGATAATTTTAAACATGGTAACAGATAAATATTTAGCAAACAAACATGGGAGACTATATAGTATTTAGAGATCTAGAAAAGGAATATGATAGAATAATACAAGAAGCACTATTTAATACAATACATTTTGTATAAAATGGGAAAGCTGTGGCTTAACCTTAGAAGTAAATCAGCAGCTTGAACTTATGCAAGGATGTAAACTGATCCCTATAATTTTCAATTTGTTTATAGATGACATAATGATTGGTTTAAAGGAAGGGAACAAACATATGCCTAATATGGAAATTCCAGGGTTACTTTATGCAGCTAACTTGATGGTTAGCTTTTTTTCAGTCTTTGGTTTAAAAAATGCTATTAATGAAATTGTAAGATTTTGTGATGAATGGGGATAGATAAATACCAATAAAACCAAAATAATAGTTTTCAAGAAGGATAATAAATTATTAATGGTGGTTGAGAACATTCATATACGAGGTACGTCAGAGAAAGTAAGTCCCGTTTCAATTTATCTCCGCTGCAGCGCTGCGATCGCAGTTCCGCATATGCGCGGTAGACGCTCTGTATCAAGGAGAAGAAACGTGCGCCATTTTGAGATCGCTGTCAGCCACGTACGCTTTGTTGTGCTTGTTTACAATGTCGGTGTTGATTGAAAATCCCGCCGCTTGTGAAATCAGATCTGTGATTCGTTTTCTGAATGCTAGGAAAGTGAAACCAATTGAAATTTATCGGCAAATTTGCGAAGTTTACGGACAAAATGCGATGAGTGATTCAATGGTGAGAAGATGGGTCCGACAGTTCAATGAAGGACGTAGTGCAGGATGAAGAACGAAATGGGCGTCCATCTTTGGTTACAGAAGAACTGGTTCACGCGATTGATGACAAGATTCAGGAAAACCGCACGTTTACAATTAGTGCTCTCGCTATGGAATTTCCCAAAATCTCACGATCACTAATTCATGAAATTGTTACCGAAAAACTGAAATTTCGTAAACTTTGCTCACGTTGGGTACCAAAGATTCTTACTGAGCAACACAAAACAAAACGAATGGGTAGTGCACTTCAGTTTTTGACCCGTTATGATGAAGGCGAAGAATTTCTGACACAGATAGTCACAGGAGATGAAACTTGGGTTTCTTACGACATCCCTGAAAGTAAGCGGCAATCAATGGAATGGAGGCACACTTCATCCCCAGCAAAGGTTAAGCTGAAACAAATCTTGACACCTCGAAAAATGATGTGCACAGTGTTCTGGGACTGGAAAGGCATCTTACTAATTGATTTCTTACCGCGTAGTCAAACAATCAAAGCAGATGTTTATTGCGAGACACTTCAGAAATTGCGCCGCGCAATACAGAATAAGCGCCGAGGATTGCTGCCAAAAGGTGTTGTTTTTCTTCCACGACAACGCACGACCACACACTGCAAGTGTGACGAAAAACCTCCTACAGGGATTTGGCTGGGACGTGCTTGACCATCCTCCGTACAGCCCTGACCTCGCTCCTAGCGACTTTCATCTGTTCTTACATCTCAAGTCTTTCCTTGGCGGTCAACACTTCAACAATGACGAAGAACTGAAAGAAAATGTTTCCAACTGGTTGAAGACACAGGCGGCAAACTTCTATGAAGAAGGTATACACAAACTTGTGCCACGCTATGACAAATGCCTGCAAAATTTCGGCAGTTATGTGGAAAAGTAGTTTAAGAGTTGTAGAATTTTGTGCAATAAATAATTGTTCTGTATCTGTACACAATTTAATTTTATTACCAAACGGAACTTACTTTCTGGACGTACCTCGTATATAAGGGCTTTGTATACCTAGGAATTAAAATAAGCAGTCAAAGACATTGGGAAAAACCTAAGCAGTTGGCTTTAACAAAGATTAAGTTAACTTTGAAACTGATAGAATATTTATACGGTACCAGATGAGTGTTGAATGGGGAGAATTATGAGAGTAGTTGAGTCAAGATGGAGCTACAGTATAGAAATATGGGATATAGAGAATGGCTGGGAGAAAATAGATCAAGTAATTACTATGTTTTGTAAGATACTTTTAAACGTTCCACAAATTTCTGTAAACAAGGGACATTACTTGAAATGGGAAAGGAAAGTTTGAGAGGTTTGGTAATGGAACAAGTGTTAAAGTATTGCTTTAGGATATATCAAAATGAATGAATAGCATATTTTAAAACAATTTGGTTCAGATTCGGGCATTGGAAATTGAAATTAAGAAATAACTGAGAACAGGGCATATGGCACATCTGTAAGGGAACTGAAGAAGCGATCCATATATATTTGAATGTTCAGGAATTAATGAATTGAGAAAAGGAGGTTATTGAAGAAAAATGGCTTAGAATAAGAATAGGAGCATAAATAAAAATGTACGAGGATGATGACCAGATTAGGTAATTAAGTACATTTTTGTTTAAAGTACAGAAAATGCGTCTGGTCAGTGGAATAAATAAATAAATAATGAAAGCATGGTACTATTAGCAGATTAACATTATAAAACATATTTTTGTTATATTAATAAGAAGATATTTTGTAAATGTTTCTTTACGTTTTGTGTTAGTGATTTGTTCGGATGTGATATGGCAATAATGAGCAAGGTCACAAGCAGCAAACATTAATATTTTTTTAAACTAATTTAGAACTCAATACAGCATTGTTATTATTATTATTATAACCATAATTATAGTACAAAAATGGGGGAGGGGCTTTTTGGTTTTCTGGTGTTTCATAGGCTTCCATGAATAGGACTACATATATTTACATTTAAATGTGATATGGGGATTACCTCATGATTCGGACAAGCAAAGTAGGTTTTGTGAATGTTCGTAAAGCAGATCTTGGCCTAATTTCTTTTCTCCCATGACATTTGGATTAATTGCCATTATAAAATGCATAAAACTGGAGCTAAGAAAAATGCAATCTCAGGGCACTTTCCCATATGAAGATTCATTGTACAACATTGTAACTTTGATTAGTCTTTCATTAGAATTATTTTATTAAGATCTACAGATCTGGCAGCCATACAGAAATGTGGAAAAATAAGCAAAATTTTAATTGGCTTTAGGTACTGGTGGGCGCCACATTTAGAATTACTGGCCAGTTGTAGCTTGCCAGATTTTTACAACTGTGGTTTTTGCCAAAAGCCATAGTAAAATGTTGTGTGTGTGTGTCCCTTCTCATTAATTCATATGATACACTTTCTATTTCAACCGTGGTTGAAAAAGGGAAGCTACAATGTGACAAGTGATGATTCATCAGAGCTGAGAAAGAAATTCCATTTTCATACACAGGATGATGCACGAAATGTCATAGTGAAAATTATTTACATAACTTTTAATATACAAAATGCCACATAATCTTGTTTCACATTATTCTCTTGAATGTGCATTATTAATTAACCTGTTCAATATATCCACCGTTTTAGAGCATCACCTCTTCAAGATGAACCCTGACATTCATCTTAACCTGTCAACCCCTGAAAGAATGTTATGATAGCCGCTCGCAGTAGCATTAGATTTCCTGGTTTATTGCGATATACCGACTCTTTCAAATGTCCCTATTAGTAGTACTCACAGTGATTGATACCCGGGCTAAATGGAGGCTGCCCTGAAAACGTTTTGAATATTAATAAGACATCACATTGAACCCAAAAGGTTGATGGAGGAAATTAAAAACAATGTTTCTTATATGAGGAAGAACCTTTGTTTCCAATGATAATGCTGCACAGTTAAGGAAGAAAAACGTTTTCGAACATGTAGCGTTCACAGTTAAAAGTTGAAAAATTTGACCAATGATGCCATGGCTGGAAATTGCTACCCACACGCACATTTTTCCATCATGATTTTCAGTATAGTACACAATGTTACGAGCTTCTCTGGCCAAAAATCTTGGCCTTTTCACACAACCATTTAAATGAAAGTACACTTCATTAGAGCACCACGTGTTACAAATCGTGGTATCATCATCTGAAAGAGCAGTAAACTGTTCTAGACATTAGCTTAAGCCTCACTGAAATGTTACATGGAAGTAATTTAAGATTACCCTGAAGTACTCTCTAAAGAGAATGACATGAGATGTCTAAAACATCAGATGCTCTTCTGTGGACATAGAATTTCGTATTAAGACCAATGATCGCCTCAATATTCTCTTGAATATGGACTGCAGAGTCAATTGGTCACTTATCTCTAAAATACTGCCATCAGTTTCAAACTTTACTACTATTCCATACGCTGTCTGCAGGGAGCTACTTGGTATGGAAATAAACACAAAAACTCTCCTGAGTAATGACTACACTCTTTGTTTCTGCCTGTTCAAGCATTAACTGGCCCCTATGCACCATGTTTCGCAAATCTAAGCAAGTGGCATCATGCATGTGCAACAATGACAAGTGCTATCCTCTGCTGAACCAGACCCAGATTGACTAAGGCTACTCTTTACAAAATTCCAACGCCTTGAAAGGACAAATAAAATCACTGTATGACATTTCGTGCACCACACTTTATATTACAATGAATATATTGGAGGATATGGAAGAAATAATAGCAGTTAATATTTCATCCTCCAAGAGCACAAATGGTAATAATATGACAACCAAGTTTAATGTTTAGTATATTATACTAATTTGGCTAAAACCTCAAAATTACAATACATTTTTGCATTAACATGTAGATATGAATTACTAACAGAGCAAATCTATCTTACAATTACCAGCAAAATATATTGCAAATCTTGGGTTTAGCAATAAATTGCCTTAATACATCTCTTTTATAGATATGCAATGACATTTGCATACACCTGATACAATGCTAAATTTTATAATGAGCATCTGGAAGTATAGATTGGCAGCAACTTGATATTCACACACACGCACGCACAATTGAATATCCTCATTAGAAAAACTACTTAACTGTAAATAAATTCAATGATTCAAGTATAGTCATATTAAATGTTTGTATCTTCAAAACTGCCATCTGAGTATTATAAATTTACAAAAATGATAGTATGTTATTAGATGCAATGAAATTATATCTTGTGTTATAATCTCTTGAATCTGTGTGTCAGTTTCTTTGCAGGTATTACAGTACCTCAAAATCCACTATACCACTAAAATATTATAATTTATTTTACCTCAAAATTCACTATAGCATTAAAATATTATGTTTTTTTAACAGAAAAAGAGGGAGAAATAACCATTTGAGATATACCTGAAAGAAATCTTATGCACACCATTGTTTCATTGAGGGAGTGACACTATGACCGAATGTTTGCATTTCTTGCTTTAATCCAGATTAACGAAATTGTTTACTCATTCTGCCAATGCTCAAACTTTATTGCTCATTATAGTGCAGAGCTCCAATGCCAATCACACAAGTGACCCAGCATTATCATTCGCCATTATTGCTTTTTTTTCTTCAATATAATACAGTGAGGCACATTTTACAACTCCACTTACAAGTTGGCTGCTTACTGGCACTAACTCCCACCATCACAGGCACCTTTAGTACTACAAATAAAATAAATGAATTCTGTACTCACCTTTCTTGCAGAAGATGCTATTAGAAGAACAGGCCTAATTAATTAATGCATAAGCAAGTGACAAAATGTAGATTGGTCTTACAATGGACAACACTTCCAGTATCTTCTCTTAAGGATGAATAAATAATTTATATAATTTATTTGAAATACCCAAGTTTTAAAAAGGAAAAGAAGCTGGTGATAGCAGAGTGGGCCATGCTTGTAAGCAGCCAGCTTGTGAATCGACAGTTTTAAATAGGCCTTACTTTATTAAAACAATTTAAAATTTTCTTTCACATTACAGTTGCAATTCTCATTCACACTTGATTACTGCTGTATATTTCAGCATTTCATCATTTTTATAAAATATATAGAGATAATTGTTATCTAGCTTTCTATAATCTAAATCTCATGTTTATCCAGACCAATTTTAGTTTTTTTTCCCCGTTTATCTCCAAGTGCAAACAATTTTCTTTGGTGAAAGCTTTCTCTTGGAATCTGATCACTTAGCAATTTTGTTAGATGGGTGTGGGGATAAATTTTACTGCTGTATCTGTTTTGCTAGTTGTAACAGGTGCCATAGACTTACCATTTCCTTCAGCAGCAACATGTTCTCGAGAGATTCCACACTGTTTGAAGGCCTTTTAAAACCACTTTACCCTTATGAGGTACAGTACATATTTCACTGTTCTCCATCTCCCTGGTCAATGTTTGTTCAGTCTTACAAATATAAAATTCAGGTATATACACTACAGCATTTTCATTTGTCTGTGAATGACATCAATGAGGAAGTATGTAGATGTTCTCATGGATGAAATATTGGATGCAGTTACAAGTGTAATTTTTTGTTTACTATGCATAAACAATTTTTTGTCAGTAAAAGGTCAAAAGCTGCAACTACAGAAACTAATGCTTCATTAGCACATTGTACACTTTGTGAGCAGCCATACATATTCAACTTAAACCAACTTACTAGATGCCAAAAGATGTTGCCAAAAAGAAAGAGAGATATTAAAAGTGAAGCATGCGCATTTCGTTTACTTCTTTAGATGCAATATCTGGGGGGGAAAAAAGCCAAAATAAAATTTTCTGTACTGATATAATGAATGCGGTGAAGTTAGCAAAACAGCCTGGTTAATGAACATAACACAGAAACTACTGTGCACAAATAGAGGGTCAATGTTCAGAATGCAGAATTTAATGGTCACATGTTCCCGACAGTTTTATATTAGTCACAATTTTTAAAGTTGCAGTCCATATTCCAACAGGTTGAATTTTTGAACAAAATCAACATTTCCATAAAATAAGTCCGAGGTTCATGAAAATATAACTTCCTTTTTTTCATGGTACAGAAATCATAAATAAACAAGTGTTCTGTTGTATAATTAGTAGACAGCACAAATGCAAAAATTACTTATTCTGTTTAAGGTATAATTTTCATTACAGATGTTTGAGCAAGTCTTCATTTATTTGTGCATTATTTCTGTGCCTAGATCATCTAGGTATCATTACCCTGAATATATACATTACTGTTACATAACAGCTTATTCAGCACCGCTTTCTCAACTTCCTTAACAGAGCACACAGCTCAAGTAAGGTTTGTAATAGTACATACTTAAGTGATAAGATTGGTGATGGGTATTCTGCCAGAAACTTTCATCACAAAGACCATATTTCATGCCTACAGACAATACTACTTACTAGTGGCTTGGCACTGGTATGATTTTAGCTAAGTTATCTGTGCTTCTTGTTTGGTCAGATGAAATGTATTAAAATGCATTAACTTAATGTCATAGCAATTTGCTCCAAAATTGCTAATGCTTGTATAGAAGTATTTATCAACTCAATAAAGCCAAAGAGAAACCTTAGCCAACCTGGCGACAACTGGCAAAATGGGGTATATATACTAGTCCATGCATGTTTAAGTAGCTTGAGGAGATAAGTGTACCTAGCAAAAGGTGAAAAATAATTTCAATCAATGTTAGATTCTTCTCCACATGAGGGAAGTTTGGGGAAAGGAAGATGCTGGTTCCCAATCAAAAAACATCTTGCTTGTTCTGCTGTATAGAGGGGTGAGAAGTGAATGTATAATTGTTGATTCATATTTTCTGCCTATAACATGTGCAGTTAATGTTGTTGTTGTTATTATTATTATTATGTACAGTTATTGTTACAATCCTTAAGTTCATGTTTTGATAATTTAATGATGCCAACAAATTGATGTATTCCTATATAAAATGTCAGCTTTAGTGCAGCTGGACTGTAATTAATACAATGTTCAATAGCAATATGCAGTTAAGTTTTGTAACGCAAGTCTGATGAAAACAAGGAATATATATGTAAACTTCCTTCCATCTATGATTTTCAAACTAGAGTAATCGAAAAATTAAGAATGGTATGACATAAACTAGTTAGTGCAAAGCAATATCATGAATTTTCTCCCATTTGATAACTTTTGGCCATCATATAGAATCAAGCTATGTTCTATTCAAAACTACATAACATTAGAATGTTAAATACAAATATGTTTCAGCTATTAAATCAATGAACTTCCTTAGATGACAATTGAAATAATTTTTACAAGCAAACAGATTTTCTCCATTCTGTTTAAAATAGCATTAAGATGTGCAGTCATTTAAGTAATAAAGATAGCAACAGTACTTCATTACTGTTTGACCTCCCCCAAAAATGAGACAATAGTTATTAAATTTAAAATTAATTTCATGTCAGAACTAATACAGTAAAGCAATTAGCTTATTTTTAATTAGCTAGTAAGTTGATTTAATACTTTTATGCTTCACTTATCATTGAATTATATAGAACATGTTTCACAGGCTTTCACTTGTATCATCAGTTGTGAATCGACTACTGGATTCGTTATTGGTTGAATGGACTTGGTGTAGCTCTTGTGGACATTTTATGAACTTTTGGATTAATTTTTCTTCTGTTGGGATCATCTAAGTTAGTGTATCTTCATATTTTTTATAAACATTTTTTCCCATATTTCCATTCCCAAGGATTCATCCATGAATTTCAATAATTTTGACTTCCATTTCTACATCATGCTTATCTCTCCAAAAGTGATGTGCAACCACTGATTTATCTATCTGATTGTGCCTGTGTTTCTCTCTTTAGCTTAATTCCAATGCTTCTTTTTATTTTTCCAATATATACCTTATTGCATTCCGTCAGTCCATTCACAGCTGCTGAAGAGGGCAAAAGCCTGTGAAACATGTTCTGTATAATTCAATGGTACGTGGAGCATAAGAGTATTAAATCGACTCACTAGCTAATTAAGAACAATTCTGTCACATTAACCTTAACCAATTCATATCTCTTTTAATGCACTTGCAGTAAAAGCTTCAAAAAAGTTAATGATTATAATGAATGTCAATCTCAAGGAACTAATTTGCAAAATGCATTTAGGGCTGGTCTTAAGATATTACATTCTGTAACGAAGAAATAGGTTGTAACTGTACATTTATTTTCAAGCTTATCAACTTCGCCCAACTTTACCTAATTATTAGTTCATAAGCATATACCACTTATTTTCTAATTTGTAATAGAAAACCACCCCTCTCTAATTAAAAGTAAATAACTTCACCTCATAGGTACAATTCTAAGACATAATATACACAGTTACTTACAGGTGTAATCAATTTGTTATTCTTTATTCCCCAGCAACCTTTCGAAAACAAATTGCACAATAGAGAAATTTTGTTATATATATTTTATATCCTTTTCTACTTTTAAAAAAGGAAGGAATAGTAATATTTATGATACCCCCTTGAGCTGTTAGAATTCGGGCTGGCAGTTGTTTCCTGGGTTGCCCTGTTTTTCAGTTGATTTTTTAAAAATCTCCTGCATTCTATCTTTTACAAAAATTCTCCATAAGTCATTTTAAACTGTTATAACTCTGTATTTTTCAATTTTTGAGATTTGCTACATAAATGCTGAGATTTGTTGAAGGAATCAAAACTAATATTTTAATTAATTTCAATAATTGAAGTCTACTTCTGGTTAAATTGAACATATTTAGTATCATGGAAATCAATTCATTAAGGACCCTCCTTGATTTAAGTGAAGGAAGAAAAAAAGAGTAAAACAATTAAGATTTTAAATGTGTTACATAATGTTTTAAAAGTAACATGAAAATAAATTTTCCTTTAATTTTATTTCAATTTACATGCATACTTAAGTAGCTCTTTCATTAATGCATAAAATATTTTAATTTTCTTTTTCCTTTTTACTTTAAAAAAATTCTTTTAGTGAAAAAGAAATATTTGTTTGCAATAAAGTTAAAGGAAGATGGTACATATGAAGTTTCATAATGTCAAGGAAAATTTAAAAACTAAAGCCAATGTCACTAATGATCCGTTGAATTTCAGGATGTGAATAACACGGAATCAGTGTGCTAATTTGGAAAAAAGTGTTATGAGCATTCCTGGCTCAAATGCTCACACACAGAGCTATATGTTTTCACTTACAAATAAAAAATGGACCTATTTCAGAAATAAAAATTTTGTTGAACTCATACAATTCAAATAGCAATTGGATGTAAATTTTAACTATTCTTCCCAAGAATCTTTCAAGCTTCCTGCAGAAACAGTTCAGGTTTCATAAATACATGCAAGTCACAATCAAAATATGACTTACTTTATACATATATGTTATTCCTTACTGAATTTAAAGTTTGCATAATATTTATACAATAAATATAATTTAATTGTTGAGTTTGTGCATGTGTGTATTCTATCTATGTTTAACACATTCAGTACCACAGACAGCAAATGAAGTTTAAATCTCCCTTTATGGTATGGGAAATGGATGGCATGCATTGTTTAACACCACACTTGAAATAAAACTGTTTATATTTCATGCCCAGGCATTAGTATGAGTTAAGTTACTGTTGCTTCTTATAGATGGAAGTAGTGCTGACATTCTCTTTCCATATAAACATTTATCAAGTGATACAGTGTTTCCCCAGGTGTTCATAGAATAAATATCTCGGCTTCGCCTCACCCTAATGTCAAGTATATGAGATTGCAGTGCATATCAGCATTTCTGCTAAGTGTTGTATGTTTATAGCCATGGCTTTTCAAACAAAGATGTTTCTTACAGATGTATAAATTTCCCCCATTCAAAAATAAAACTACCTCTTCTAGAAAGAGCATAGTGTGCATCAAAAATAAAACGAGGAAACATCATGGTACTGTGGAAAGTATGGTGTCCCCCTTCATCCAGGGACCTAAGACACCAGATACCACACACTCAAAGATTATTAGAAGTGTGTACAAAATTTCACTTTTTTTACTTTTAATTCAGGAGTAATGCTAACTTTTATGAAGTGATGTACAGAGGGTGCAAGTGACATTAAAACAGCTGGTCCAGGCATTTAAAGGCTCTACTGGTACTGAATGTATTAATATTATGTAAAATATATAAACAAGTAGATAAAAATTGTTCTTTATTTATAAAATATCTTATTATCAGACTACTTCCTTTTATGTATCAACATCTTTAGCAATTATCAATTTCTGGGGTTTGAGTTCTGTTTAGCAAGGTTTTGGTCATTGGGACATGTACAAGCTCATTAATGGAATGTTAGATATGAATGAAACAAGTAAGGTGATTAAATACTAAATTTTCCTTCTAATAGGAGTTAACACACACTTGAGGATGAGGATGACTTTATGTGATGTCCATGTGTGGAGGCATTAATACTTTTCTTGTCAGTCTCAACGGTTTTTGAGTTTTGTGCTCGCCTCCAGATCTAAGGTTCACAGGTTTGAGCATGACTATGGTTGATGGATTTTCAGGATATAAAAATCTTGCGCACCAGTCCTCTGAGAGACATTAAGCCACTTAAAGTTACATGGAAAATGAAACTGATAAAAATCATGCCTCCTTTCACTATCTGCAGCAGAGGAAACTGAAGCTACTTTATCCAATCTTTGCCTCCTTTGTGTTAGTTTGGAGTTTCAAATGTTATCATGCCTCTTCTATTTTTCGTCTGCTAGAATTTGCAAATAATTCACACACACTAACCTTAAACTAACCTCGGGTAAATCCGAGAAACCGGTGGACCCGATGGTTGGCTGCAGCAAGAGTAGTCAGGTCTAAGCTCACCTCCTTTTTGTAAATGTAAATTGATAGATTGTGTGATGCTACATTAGCAGGTAAAATCATTGTAATGGTAGCAAATGTTCTTTAACTCCACAGGGGGAGAGAAAAGGAAAATATAAATTTTAGTGGATTGTGTGCGTAATATACGTTAGTGGGTAGTAAATCAATCATTATAATGGTGGCAAATCTAACTCTGGGAGAGAGAGAAAAAAGTGTTCGACTGTAAGGAACCACCTTACAGCTCCACGAGCTCCAACTGTTTGAGCTAATACACCATTGTACTGATTGTCCACTTATATTTGTCGAAATCAAGACTACCTTTGGCTAAGCATACTCTCCCCCATTGTTGTTCATGAAAGGAGGCATGACTTATACCGGCTCATTTTCCATATAATGTAAAGTCATTAAGGCATGGTTCTATGAGTTATGCCACATTAGATCCCTGGAAAAAATATTTAGCTTTTTAGAATACCTTAGTTCCCTATTAGATAACCACGGAAGCGCTGGGCTCAGCACATACTTTTCTGCCTTCTGCAGGAAAATAAGGGTGATTGAACTCTTCTAGGTATAATAATATCTCTTTCAGAAAGAAGACCAAGGTTCAAAATGGATTATGTGTTACCGTAGAAGTAAAATGCTTTTCCTGTACTAAGTTACACTGATACTGTATATGTAGTATGCAATCCTCACAGTTCGCTTAGCTGGGATGCAACAAAATTGTGAATCAATGTTTAGAACTTGCATCAGGCAATACGAATACTGCAAATTGTCTCATGATATTCAGGAAAGAAGGAAACCAATGACTTTTCACCTGAGAAAGATTGTACTGTTTAAAAAAGTATTACCATACTACAATTCATTCCTGGGATTATCACAGTTTTATGGTGCACAATCTTGAAAAGCAGGATTTAAACTACTTGCTGTTAATTCTTTAGCTTCTGGAGTTGCCATAATGAATGAAAGGTGTAAACAGCATATGATAAACTTTATTGGATTATAATAATGAAAGTTAGAGAGTCTCAGACCAGATTATTTAATGAAACTATTCATATTTACTTATAGAAACATAAAAATTAATATTCTTTCGCAGTGTTTACTAGCCAATGTGGTGTTAGGTTCCCTCTATCCAGAGCCTGCTGACAGACATTAATAAATGTCCTAAGATATGGCACTGTTCTGTTTGGGAATGATTCTTGATAGATTTGTACCACTGCAGCCGTTATGATGCTTTTACCATTAATTAATAACATTTTAAAATACTCTGCATTGCTAAACTATGCCATTTTACATTCAGATGTTGTCTGATTTTTAAAGATAAAAGGTTGAATATAAGAATTAAAAAACAATTTATTTGATTCTTAGATGTGCAGTGTTTCATGTGATGCTCTAATCAAGCAGAGAGAAGGGAGGAAAAGATCTTGACAGGCTTATATTCAGAAAACTGTGAAACTTACAACTGCAAATAAATATACAGAAGATTATTATCTTGTCATTTTCTATCAGAAGCACCTTCAAAGTTCAATAAATGACATATTAAAGTGCATCTTATTACCAACATTTTCTAAAAATTCACTCAAAAAAGGCACATTGACACTATAAACTAATTTTGTTCTAAAATAAATTTGAATACTTTGGAATTTTCACAATGAAATATAGTATCATATAACAAATTATTTACGAGGAAGTCACTCAAATTTCACTAGTTAAATTTGAAACCTCCATGCATCTTTATTTTCTTCACATTCAGTAACACTTTTAAAAATGATTTTTATACCCATGGATGGGGGGAGGGATTTCGAGGGCCCTTCAAAACCTGCACTCTACACCTCTTTTAAGTACTGCACATCTGTGTGATAATTCCTACACTCATTTAAATACTGCTACAAAAAACTGTTGCATTCTAAATAACATGCACAATAAACACTATTGCTGTGCAAAACATAGGGCAAATTGCCAGTTTTAAATGGGACTTAAGACACAACTTGATTTGTCATTCAATATTTCTGGCATATAATACACTTAAACAGTGATACATTGTAAGATATAGTTTGATTAAGGCACATGCAATTGAAAAGCCATTAATTTTTTATGTCATGAAAATTCCACAAGATTTTTTTGATTGCTTATAACAGCAGGACTTATACTTTTGGATAGCAAAGCAAATATTTTTAAAATGTTTTGTAAAATGCATTAGAAAATAAAATAAAAATGGGTATTTGTTTTAAAACAAACAACTTTAGCTTTGATGCAAAGTCCATGTATTTGTAATTGAAGTTCATGGTATAGGTCTTTATATTTAAATGCTTGAATTTAGTCTAATGTCCCCACAAAACAAATCCAAAAATGTAGCTTAATCATTACTTCACACAGTCTGCAGGGTACCAATTTTGGTAGGCAATGGAACATAGCCTGACTTTAAGGTTTTTTTCACTACATTCCATTTCTGGTAAAATCCAATTCAAAATGGGGGAAATACTAAATAAATTTACCAAAAATTAAATGCTTCAAATTGCAAGTTATAGAATTTTTGCAGTCAGAAAGCAAATATTTCTTTGGAAGAAAACCCATTTTGGTTTTCTAATACATTGCAATTTCTCATGGTTATCTTAAGAGTTCAAAGCATAATTCCCATTTGAACTGTATATCAATTCCATCTTGTTGATTACTGAATGCAGATGTCATACATAAATCAGGCATGCAAAACATCATTCATATTCTATTATGACTAATCAATGCACTCAACACAAAAGTACCATTGACTACTAAACATGAAAATTACTGCTTCAATAAATTTGGTGTGTGCAGGTTTTAATTTCTAATGGAAAATATTTCATAGCTCGATATCTTATTCTCATAGCCTTGTTTGTTAAAATCATAATGAAAAAATATTGTCTTTATAAAGAAAAACAGAAAACCAGATAGTGGCTGCACAACTTGAATTACCAGGTTCTTTTTTTTTTCCTATACCACTTAGAACAGGGAGGAAAAGAAAAAAGAGAAACTTGTATTTTCCGTCCTTTCACACTATCATTTTATACCTTATAAAAGAGTGATACTATTCAAAAAAAAAGTTTACTGTAATGTAATACTCAAAAATATTTTTATCCCTTTCACATCCATCATTTTATATATTATAAAACAAAAACAGTGATACTATTAAAAAAAAAAAGTAAAGTGTACTGTAATACTCAAACATATCCACTGTATTTTTTCACAAATATATAACACATGTCTTAGTACCAATCTTTCATCATTCTACATTGAACAATGCAGAGCTTTAATAATCAAGGAATATTTATGTACTCATAAGGAAACAGAAACATATTAAACGTTGCTACGGTTCCTAGCAAATATGATCTCATGTAATCACAAAGCACAGAAAACAATATGGGATGTTAAATAACTCCATGTTCTGATTCTCTAATAAACTCAGTTAGGCAATTAACCCATAGTCTAAGGAGTCTGGCTCAACAGTATGAGCTTCAGATGAATCAATCTAATCTCCTGTGGCTGCAAAATATACCTCTTTGTTTGTCAAAAATTTAGAATTATTAGCAATGCTTATACAAGTATTATATTTTATAATCCTTAAACTCTCCATCAACAGAAATGAAGTTTCAATAGCTTGAACTGTGGTACTCATGTTCCAGCACATTCATAAGTAGCAATGAATTTCTGAATCATAATCCCAAAGTTTCAGTATGAAATAAAGAATGAACTTATGAAATATGGCATGAACTTTTAATACATTTTCCAAAAGCTCAAATTGTATCTTATTAACTCATTCTACTGCCAGTCCTGCAATTCATAATTTGCACTAAGGTAAGTGGTTCCACTAAAGATAAGAGAAGATGCAAACAGCTAATTGTGTGTAAGCACATATACACTTTCTTAAAATCGCTCATTAAAATGTAGAACAATTTAAAAAAAAAAAAAAAACAACAACAACAAAAGGTAAAGAAGGCAAATATTTAATTTCTAGTTCCTCTTAGAAAATGCACCTCTGCTTGAATTAGCACACCTTGTTTTCTGGTCCAGATATATTTTATCAATTTAAGATGGTCACATATGCACTATCAACTATCATCATTGATGCAAGAACCACCATATCTTTCAACTACACTGACCAGCGAAGAAAACCAAATCACTAATAAAGGGTCTAAAAATTTCAGTAAAAATTAGGGATGGGCATTTGTCTTGCACCAGAGCCTTGAGGCGGGCAGCCAAAAATCTCAAGAATTTCATAACTCCCCCCAGAGTGAAGTGAACTGTGCTGCACTCTCTGCACAGGGTGCAAAACACAACCTGCTGTAAACATTGCTCTCTCTCGAAATGCAGACTTTGAGCTGTGTTGCAGGATCACAATTTAGATTAATCTCTATGTAAAACATCATTTTAGAAGACCTTGCCTTCAAAGTACCATACAGGATCCTTCCCTGACATTACATCTTTGTTCATATTAACTGCTTACTTGCAAACAAAATGAAACAGAACTAAAATTCAAAAGTAAACAAATATTAATTTCAATTAGACAATATTTGACTGTCTCTACACAGCTCAGGTTCTTCCAATTCCTCATCAAGTATAATGTGTTTTTTTTTTCCTTCTTTCAAAACTAGTATATTGGGAGCAAATAATATAATGCACTTTCTTTTTGGGACTTCTGTGAGATATTCTAAGAATCAAGATCTTCTCTATGCACTAAAAATACAATGACATTAATACATTTTGAGCACAAGAGTGCAGATCTTCCCCATCCAACAAAAAGTAAAGGCTCAGGATCAAATGAAATTACTGATTCTGCTATTCACTTCGTGGGCTGACTGGGGTAAATCAGTCTCCCTTTCACCATCTTTCTTCTTACTTGCACATACATCTATGCTATTTGCTCTGCTTAGAAGGTTAAAGCACCTTTTGACTCATCAAGTTGGCTTTGACAATGCAGCCTACTATTGCTCACAGTTTACCGCATGTCAGAGTGTGCTTATACTTCTTGAGAGGCTCATGAGAAATAGTTCTTCTGCAAATTACTGAGAAGTTCTGGAGCTTCTCAAGATGCACGCTCTCATTTCCTTTCCCTAGCTGTATCCATTACACTTGCAGGAGTTTGTGGCACATTACGTAAATTTTACACCAATTTCTATGCAATGATCTTTTATGTAGAAATTTTAATTTAAATTATAACTAGCTATTCTTCCACTTCACTTAGAATAATGTACAGAACTAATAATAAGAATGGAGATAAAAATTCAGTACTTTTGCGTCCTCCTCAAGCCCAATTACAGGCACCATTCTTCCAAGTGTGATTTCAATTAATGCCCAATTATTCCTGCAGTTCCAACTTTAGATTATGTAGCATCTCAAGTGAGTGTAGTCAACTTATTCAAGTTTTAGCACCGTTTTTAAGTTGCAGTTGCATGCTGGCCATTAGTTGAGCAACCTATATGGTATCAAGATAGTGTTAACACAGAACGTGTAGTATGTGAAGAAGTATTGCCATGGATGAACATGAAATTCATCTCCATAAAGTGAGTAATGAGCACTGACATGTTGGCAAGGGTCTTGTCAATACAGCAGTAATTGAAATTGAAATTACTGAAGTGTTAAGAAAAATATAAATACAAACCACAAAGGGGCCTCCACCAAACTGGTAGAGGCCATTTTAGGAATACAGCAGTAAGCATTGAGGTTATTGTTCTCAACAACACTTAAATCTGTTCAAGCCTCCATGGACATACTCATGTGTTGTCAGATCAGTTCTTGTCCTGTGACAGGTCACTGTGATTGCAATATTCATCTTCTCTTGGAAAGTCCACCATTGGGTCATTGCTATCATTTCCTAACCACATGATTATTTCCTGCCCTGCACAGCAAATCTTCGCTGCATATGAACTCCTCTTTAATACATTTCACCCAACATATCTCTCACCAATCTTCCCGGAAATATTAGCAAACATCTCATTTGCCAATTAAATTATGTTGTTCATTTTAAACATGGCATTTGTTTCTGCAACCCAATTTTTCACGGTAGCCCTAATGATTTCTATTGGGTTCAAATTGGGATAGTAAGGCAGGATGAATAAAACAGTAAGGTAATGTGCATGAAGAATGCTGTCTATTTTGTACATGGAGTGTTTAGGTTTCAGGGAAACCTAAATACCTGGATTATGAAGGCAGTAGAAATTGATAGCACTACACTGTTCTTTGGGCATGTTTTCATTTAAGCCATGATATCATCATCATCATATCTCTTCTGGATCTTGCACCTTATTAAAATCATCAATAATGGACTAAGTCATATCATTAAGGCAGTCACTGATTGTGTTCTGATGGGACTTAAAATGTACATAAGTATTAGGGACGAAGCCTTGCTCTCCTCCTGCATAAATAGTAACTAGGTGTTGGCTTTTTGCAACCAATGCTGGGAGTCCATGAATGCTATCTCACTCCAAATTTATGGAGTGGTGTGTGATGTATGAATATGTCTCATCTATATATATATTGTAGGATGACTTTCTCTACAAAAGATTTTAGATCTCTTTTATATGGCTTAAGGAAGAAAGTGGAAGCACTTCTGCCAATGTCTTTTGATTTCCTAACTATTCTTCTTACACTTCTTTCAGAAATGCCCGATGTTTCAGTTACACTTTTCCCATTGTTTTTCATACTAACATGTACCTCACCACTCTGCTTGCTTTTTCATGTATTTATACACATTGCTTACTGTTTTGCAGATTTGTTAGTGGAGTATTTTCCATTTAATTTTATTTTCCATGTTTAAAGTGGCAAAGCTATCAACACAAACACAAGAAAACATTTGTTCAACTACATGTAATCACACAGATTAAGTGACGTAATACAATATATTAAAATAGTACAACTGTGCTTATAAAGCTGTACAAAGCACATGGATACGAGCCTAAAAACTCTGAAAATTTACATTATGCAATGTAAAAATCACATATCACTTGCATAACTAATAATTTCTCCCCTACTGGAAGAAAAAATGAACTGGCTTGTCTACTGCACATCATCCGTAAGCTGACACCTCAAGTTAATCAGTCTGTAACACCTTTGGCTCATTGTTGCCACTTTGTGACAAAAGCAACCATCCAAGAAGTGTTATTCTTACAGAGTCATAGTCATAAACCAATGAAAAAATTGGATTGCTGAATATGGATTGATATAAGTGTGGTAACTACTACCTTCGTGAGAAGACTCCTGTTATATAAAATGTGAAGAAAAGAAGAGACCACAGACTCATCCATTAGCTAATTTATTTATTTTAATGGCCATTATATTAACAATTATTGAACTAAATGCTGTAAGAAACTTTTCTTCTGGCCTCCTAGTACATCAATGTCTCTGTAGTTGTTTGTACAGCAGGACAATGCTGGAGGTGGTCCCTGTTCAGGTACTCTTCAATATCACACAGCATGCAGGAAGGTGTTAGTGTCACACCAAAATGATTAGGTGTGTTCCAAGGTCATGGCCAATGTTGAGGCAAAATTGGGCTACTGCTTCTCTCCAACAAAGATGTAGTATGAGGTCAGGTAGCTGCAAACACCTGTACCAGTGTTGTTGTATTGTTGCAATTTATATTCATTAGTGTAAACATCAAGCCAGTCGCACGCAGGATATTTAGTGTTAACAGGACCTAAACAAGTGACTTTATTATTTTCAGCTTTCCTGGCTCTAGTAATGTTTCTAGGAGTTCTGTAGTAAAATTGATTTATAATTTCATAGGATTTTTTTTGGTGTGGTAGTAATGCTTAAGATAAACTATTACTAGCTAATGAATACAGTGTGTATTCCAGCAATACATACATTTGTGTAATCAAAATCTAGCACCATTTATTAATGACTGGGCTTTTCCTTTGTTGGTCAGCATATTTAAATATTGCTTTAACACCTCAATAGTATATGAAATTCTGGTAGAGTTTCAACAGGAGATGGGAGAGTTGATATACCATTTTGTTCAACTTAAAGAAAAGGTTGCCACAATATAATTCTGAAATCTGGACATATCACACACAGATCCTAATCAGCAAGCTTCCATATATATAATTCATTATGAAGCTCCTTTCATCTTCCAATCTGCTGCATATCTGCTACCATAAATCTATAAATGTATCTTCCAAGTGCTGGAAATCATACGCTTAGATGCTCCAGAATAATTATTAGAGTTCTAGATACACAATTGTAATCATGTCTTTCCCCCCCTGAAGATGTTTTTTGCTATTATGTAAATACTGAATTTTTCAATGTTACAACTTCTGTAAATGAAAATTTATCAGTGTTACAACTTCTGTAAATGTAGATTTATAAGGTAAGAAGCTACCAAAAATGTAAAAATCCTGCTTGCCAAGTGAATGAATACTTTAAATAATGTGTCATTCTTGTTCTTAAGCTATGTTATAATTTTAATATACTTAACAAATTGATGAGAACAAATTGGAGTGTTTTGTGTGTTCATGTAATACAAAGTAGGAAGTGAGGAAATATTTTTAACTGAGGAAAAGTAAGGAATTTAAAGGAGTGTATCAATAGGAAAGCATAGCATTTTCCCAAACTTCTATTCATTAAACAGCGGCAATAAGCAAAAGGAAAGATGATTTGGTAATAGTGGATATTAGCATACTTCCATTGTTGACATCCATTTTTTCTAAATGTCTTTCATGTTCCTTTAATTTGTTCAGTATTTATGTCATATCAGACTGTGTGGAATATTATTGATTAGTTTAATGTAACCAGAAAACAAGAGAAAAATTATGACCTAAAGCATAATAACTGAAGATTGCAGAAAACCTTAAATTGCTTTAAATGAGATGCACCTATATTTCTTCAGCAACTAGAGATGAATGGTACTTTCCAGGGCAGCATAACAGCAGCAGCACATCAATAGAATGACTGTTTAAATTATGTACTTCCATTATGTTCAAATAATTTTTTGATGTGTAGCACTTTGACTAAATGTTTTGCTTTTTATTTATTTTTCCAGTTTAGGGAGTGTACGAATATTTCAAAATTCTGGGAAATATGGAGAGAGGAGAATGTACTTCTGTACAAGGTTTACCTTACAAAGTTTGCGATTCAAATAATATCTTCTCTCTTCGTTTATCACCTATCACTTAGAAGATAATTCTGCAATACTCGTCACGCTGGCTCCAGTTACAGCTTACACTAAGACTACAGGCCCTTTTAAACATCTGTAAAGAAAACAGAAGACATGTTTCTTTATCCGATCTTCATTGATGCGTGTTTATTAATATGCATCTTCTAACCCCATGCTGCATTACATTTCTCCTCAGATTTTGTGTTCACTGAGAAGTTGTAGTAAATCTGTTTGTATGTAATTGAATTTAATATGTCCATAAGGACTAGTTCTTAACCAATAAAATAAAAATATTAAATAGTACACAAATATCTTAAATTATTGTACAAAATTTAAAAAATTAAACTATATAATTAGATCAGTACAAGCAGCATCTATACGTGTTCAACAAACAATTTTCCTCAGAGACTGGCAAATAATGCAAAATAAATTATTTCAAATCAGAACCTTTGCCTTAATGTTTGACTATGCTAAATGTATTTAACAGACCTGTGAAATGGAGTTAACACTCTTGATGTTATATTTGTTTTACAATTAATATAACAGTCCTACTCTCCTTCTAAGAACATAGTTATTTTAAAGAGCAGAATGTTGGTCTATGGTTAAAATGAACCATTACTGTTGCTGATTCCATATGATTATTCCAATCTTAGTTACACAGCACAGGCTTGTCACAAACACTGCATTAGTATATTGTGCACTGCACTTTTACCTTTTTCTATTCCGGTTGTGTTAGAGGGAGTATGAAACATTGCAATAGGACTATACAGATTGTTATTGCATATATGTTCAATATTTCTCATGCTAAAATTATCTCAGTACAGGTAACGGTAACTATTATATATTTTCTTTCACATTCCGTAATTACAAATTTAACTCCTTAATACATTGACACATTTGATAAAAGTTGTTCCATATTATTTTCAAACAAAAAATCGCTGAATACTACATTCCTATATACTTTTTACGCTAGCTGCACACAAGCCCAAGACAAACTATTGAATTCTCTGTACTCCTAAACTGTTCATTATTTCCCTAACTTCTGACCAGCCTAGAATAGTGCATTTTCAGGCTGCACATCCAAAATGGCAAACTATCTTATACTAGAGTGAGTGATGATAGCAATGAGGATGAAGGTGACAAAACAAATGACATGGGAATCTATAGTATCCAAATAAAATCTTCCCAAATGCCATCTATACACCACAAATTGCATGTCTAGTAACTGGGACTGAACTGAATAGTTTTGATAGAAGTCTTTATCACTCCATCATGATACCATTTTTATGAATACTGCATATAACCTATTTTTAAGCTTGTCAAGCATTGTTAGTATTAACTAATAAATCTTGATATATCCTCTATTGTGCACAAAGATCATATTCAAAGTACTAAATATAATCAAATTAATATAACTATGGACTTATGGCAGCTCACTAGACACGCAGTTTACGGATTTATTGCCATGGTAACCAAGGTTAACCTTGAAAGTAGGCAATCACGTCACCCAAACTTGTAGCCATTATCACATTATTATGCATATTGCACACGTGGAGGATTGGCAAGTTTGTTATAAGTATGACTAGTTCTTTCAGTTGTTGCTCTCAGCTAATAAATGGCTTGTTTCTTTGATAATATTATATTAGCTCAGTGTGGTAATGTTAGCATCTAGTAACTGAATTACAGATATTGTCTAGTGTGTGCCCAGGAATGATCAACCCTCCAGGTTGCAATTCAGAGAAAAGAGGTAAGTGATTTCCTCCTTGCAGTGAGCCTCTGGATATATTTAATGATATCACAAAACAATATTATTTCATAACATTTTATCCAAATATCACACCTCCAGTCAGACATGTTAACAAACTTGATTTGCTTTGTCCAAAGATAATATCCAAACAGGAGGATTATAAACCAATTAAGGCAATGACATTTCTTTTGGCTATCACATATATGATATATAAATAATATGTATAAAGTGTGAGTGTACACTCAGAATGACAAGAGTCAAAATGGAACAGTCTCACAGTTTCACAGTTCACTATTTTATCCAAAAGTGTTTTGCACACCATTGTCCACATCCACTTGTAGACTGTCTGAAGGATTGTCATAATCCTTGGAGGATGCACCATTTGGCTCTGGCAATTATCTGATGAACCAGAAATCGGTGTTTTTTTCTTTCCTCAGGATAAAGATTCATAAGCTGATTTTCAATTTATGGATATAAAAGAGTTTTTCTCACATGTTCAATTCTGTATGCTCTACTGCTACCTTTAAAGGTTACACTTTTTCTTCAGTTTTATGATTTCTGTCCAAAAATGAGTTCATATGCTTATTACTTTATGTTCCTACTGTGCTCTTTCCATCGTGTACTTATGCTTCTTCTTCTTCTTCTTTTCAAATATACATTTTATGCCAATGTGCACAATTTATACAACAGATTCCTAACTTCTTCTCTAGTGGCTTCTTACCGTTTGTCGTTCATAAGAATTTTTATGCTGAATTTATTTCTTGGTGAAAATGTAGTGTTAACTTCCTTAAGGATCTTCTGAAATACATATGTATGTAAAAAAATGTTCTTTTCTTTTACTGCCAAGAATGTTGAGATTTAGTTAAGCTGTGTAAATTTCTTGAACTTCTGTACCTTTTTTAGAAACAATTCCTTACCAAATTAATTTATTCACAGCTGTTTTTTCCATTTAGTTGTATTCCTGTTGGTATTGTATTTTTTATAATGATAAATTCGCACCTTTATGTGCTAAGCTATTAATCACTGCATGTTTATATTCTCTTGGATTGAAGCTGTCGACTTATATGTAGTTGTGTGTGTCATTTTGCATATACCAATTCCAACTTCCCATTTTTTCTTTATTTTAAGATTCAGAAATGGTAGCTATTATTTATTTCCTTTTCACATGTTCAGTAATTGGTTCTTGTAAGTTAGGCTGTTTTATGGCATTCATATGTTTTTCCATTTCTATTGCAAAAATATCAATATACCTGAGCATGTTTGGATTATGCACGGAAAGGCTTTTATAATTTGGGTTTGCAATCTATTCATAAATAGATGAGACAAGGGTTATTTTTCGAAGCTTTATGTATTCATTTATGTATATGCAGTAAATGTCAATTGATTTTAGCCATTCTCTTAGGTAAATACTTAAAACAGTTTGCCTTCCAGTATACTTGGCAACAGGAATTTCACATAAATTAAACCAAAGAGTCAGAGGGCTGTAATTTTTCATCTTTTATTTTTCCAATTAATTTGAATGAGTTCTTTATGCTGAGAGTCAAATTTTGGCAGCTGAAATCTGTTATAATGTTATACATTATTGATAAGTAAATGTTTACGAGACAAGCAAAGCAAGTTTTATGAGCTATTTTTATATATCAGGATTATAAAAAGGCACTAATTTATCTGGTAGCTAATAACATATTAATTTTTTATTAATTCTGAATTATGTATTTTGCAGTCATTACTACATAAATTGTCTTAATATATTGTAATATAATATTCAGTTGACAGCATTTTAGCAATATAAATAATTTGATGATGTAATTGTTACTATGGCAATTTTATGCAACTAGCATCATAAAATAGCATTTTATTTAAGATACCAATAATAAAGATTGTTTACAAATTTGATACACAAAAAAACTCTTTTCACTTACATGAAACATTACTTAATTTCACTTTAAATATAGCCTCCAGAGCACTGCAAATGAAAAATATATATTCTGTATCAGCACATGTGTGTAATGTTTACTACTGTGGAGAGGAAGCAAGTTTGATTGCAAATAGTATATCAATCATTTTTACCATCTGATACAAGTATGTAGTCCACAAATAAAATATTAATATATTCTCTGTTATTCTTGCACCAAGTTAATAAATGGTTTCTTTGACAGTATTAATGTTATTGCAGTATGGTGAATTCTCTAAAGTGTTAAATCTCGTATAAACAATTGTTAATTTAGCAAGAGAGCATATAATCCTCAGTTTGACTAACTGACCAGTTTCTGGAACTAACTAACAGCAGGTTATGAATGTGGCATGTGCATTAGCTGACATCACATCAATGAAAGCTAATTTCATTAGAGCAAATTTCTCTACAGCAAATTGTAATTTCATTTCTGTATTTCATTCATGCATAAAAAGAACTTCTTTTATACAAAAACTTAACTTGCATAATGGAAGTGGGCATATTTTCTTGAAGGAGACTGAAAAGTTTTTTATTTTTATCCCAATAAGCTATCCTGTTTAGTAAGTTGTTACAAGTGCTAAAAATAAAACTTTCTTTGTCTGTCTTGAGAGCATCTTTCCTTTAAACAACTCACTGCAGCCCCTTGAATCAGCACATTTACCTTCGGCTTCCCAGTCTTTTTTTTTATATATAGCACTTTGTTCTTTACATCTGAAATGAACTGCATATAACTGGTACGAGGGTAGGCTCATAAGTTTCCGGCCTAACCATTTTCTAGGTATAATAAAGGCAAAAACTATATTTCACTTTTCAATATAGTTACCCTATATTGCAATACACTTCTCACATCTTTGAATTAACATTTCAATCCTTCCCCCCCAAAAAGAGAAGTCTTGCCTGCAAAATGAGCATAAACAACATCCTTCACTTGTTTGTCACACTTAAATTTCCTTCCTCAAAGGTCCTTCTTAAGTTTTGAGAAGAGGATATAGTCACTGAAAACTAGATCTGGGCTGTAGGGTGGATGGCCAATCTCTTTGAAGTCACATTTCTTCACAGCTTCCTTTGCAACAAGAGCTGTGTGTACAGGCACATTGCTGTGAAGAAAGTGCACACCAGACACTAACCTTATTTATGTTTAAATGTTCATGAATAATTCGAACTTGTTTTAGAAAAGCTCAACCTTGCTGCTATTTCTGTAACTTTGAGCCGCCAGTCTTCTATAATTTCTTCTTCCACAAGGGCGATGTTTTCAGGAGTGAGCACCTCCAAGGGCCTACCTGCATGATCTTCGTCTTCAATGCTTTCTCGACCCATTTGAAAAAGTTTGGCCTATTCTTTTACGGTAGAATATGAGGGGAATGCTTCCCCATATACACAGCCCAATCACTGTTTAATTTCATTTGGAGTAAGTCCTTCTTTAGTGAAGAACTTAACACTCGATACTCCATTTTGAACATGTTACAATCTTCTACACAAACTATATCTGAATAACTGAACACAGCAGAGAGGAAGTTACAGATACAAGTATTTACTTAACAGATATGGTATGACACCAGATAAGGATTTTGTGAAGGCAATAACCTTTAACGGAAAGGCCAGAAACTTATGGATCTATGCTCATATAGTGAACTGAAGATGTTTTCACAAGTTTTCATTTGGCTTGCAAAAATTTTTCCTCCATGATTCTTTTTTGTATGTGTGTAAAATGTTTTACATTATTATGTGCTATTATGTCTACTTTGGGCTTGCACTGTACTGCAGGATATTCTTGGAATATAAAATTAATGAGAGAGAATGTTTCGATTAAGTTAACATCACCATAAATAGTGAAGAAAGTTAAATACATGGCCAAATTTAGGAATACAAATTTCTTTGGTTGGTCAATCATATTCACAAGATAGTGCCTCAGAGGATACAGTAAGGTTAGATTCAAGGTGGTGTGGAGCAACTACACCCAGCATAGGTAAGTTCTGTCTCTGAGACTTCCAAATATTATCTGTGTTTAAGTGTTAGGAGTGACGTAAATTACCTACAAGGTACAATAGCCATATGAAACTATAAATATAAATAATATGGTAAACCTATAAATTACTTTAAACACAACTCATATCTTGTAAGAGGTTTATTCATATCGGTAATTCTAATAGTTGGTGTGGTAGAAGCACAATAATGAACCATATAATCATTATTTAGATAATGGTTTTAAAGGCAAACATAAAATGCTTATCAGAACAAATCAATATATAAAACAGAAAAAATAAATTAGTTATCAATTTTGTACGGTTTCACTATAATGAAAGGCCAGAAACCTTAATGCCATTAACATACAGCCTTACCATACAGCCTTGTAAGTACAGTTAAAGCAATGATTGTTCCAATTTAAGCTAAAATTATCTTTCCAATTATAAATGTTATAACATGATATGAAATAAACTGTCCTGCTTCCTTACTAGTCTTTGTTGATAATCGATACGTGTCTTGGAGGACATTTGAAAGGAGGTCTAAATGCTTCAATCTACTAACTTCATATATCTCTATAGACAGAATATTTTTGAATACTTCTAGGATATTTATTCCGTTGGTTGCCCTGTGATCTGCTTATATAGGTTGTGTCAGAATTCCATAGCACAAATTTGAAGGATTGCAGAGGGATCAAAGACAGAAACGTAGATACAGGAAACTTTTGAGTCAACAGGCTCAAAATTCAAAGATAATGTATAATTTATAACACTGGATGTTAAGACACCATCAAATTAAAGTGACTCATGCCTCATATATATCATGCAAAATGTTCATTTATGCTGCTTTAATGGAGAAACTTTGGAGTCATAGTCACTGATTAATAATTACACTGATATGGGCATCACTAGCAATTTGCTTCTGGCAAAGCTATGCAAGCCACTGACAACAGCATAATGCATTTTTGACCATGCAAGATAAACATGGAAGTTGCTTGTTGTTTAGCTCAGCTGGCAAAATGTAGAATTTCAAAGTAGAGAGTAAGTGGTTCAAGCTCTTACCTATTATATGGTTTTCTTTCTTTTACGTTCCCATAACTTCAATTTAGGCCTACTGAGAACACAATTAGTCTTAACTCTTTAATTGCAGAGATAAACAATTTTTGACATGAAAATGTGTTGGCATTGAATAATGCTACAACTTTCTACCCATGTTCCACAAATACACACACATAAGAGAGAGAGAGCGAGGGGGAGGGAGAGAGAAAGTTTACAAGTAAAACATAAATAACAATTATTCATTTGCTGAGCTTTCAAAATGCATTGTATGCTGAAGCTAGAGGACATGCATTTGTAGCTGCTTAACTATACCAGGAAAGATACTTGAAAGATTACATTCTCATAATAGCACCTTTCAGTCTATATGTCTCTCCACAAGAGATTGGATCCCTGTCAGTTGATAGTAACCCTGATGCACTAGAGTTTTAGAACAATAAGTGCTCAACAGACTGCAGGCTTATCCTTCAACAAGCAACTGTATGTGCTATTGATACAAGCAACAGTAGTGTTTGGCAAGTCCTGCAGGAGGAACAGCTCCACCCATTTCATCTTCTGAAGATGCAGACTTTGGAACCACCAGTACCCAGTTACAGTATTGCAACTGGACATTAAGAGCACCATGATAAAAATACACACTTATTTTCCTTCTATGATGTTCACCAACGAAACCCTTTGACCAGAGATGGGCATGTGCTCAATCAGAGGAACAGCCACATATATCTCATGAAAATTTACATGCCCTTGTTGAGACAGGTCAGTATAGGTTCAGTGTGAACATGTAGGGTGATATAGTTGGTGGCAACTTAATTGGCCCATACCTTCTTCCTCTGTAGCTAAATAGGCAGGTGTGTCTTCAGTTTTTGATTAAAGTACTGCCTGTATACCTGGAAAGTGCCCTTCTAGAAATAAAATATCAAATTTGGTTCAAGCCTGATGGAGTTCCTCATTTTGATAGAAACGTATAACAGCATCTGGCTAACATTTTTCCTGACTGTTGTATTGGAGGAGACAGTCCAGTACCTTGCCCATTGCGCTCCTCTGACATCAACCCCATAGATTTTTTTATTTATATATACATGGTACATTTCAAGTGTCTCATGTTTGAAACAGCAGTTGCCTCAGACGAAGAATTGCTGGTATAGATTTTGGCTAGTGATTATGAAATTTGTGGCACTTCAGGAATCTTTGAAATAGTGCAGGACTTATTTATGCGCCAATGTTATCTCTGTAAGGATGCTGGCAGTCGCCTTTTTCAACAATCCTATAAGTTTTCTGAATTATACTCAAACCCTGAAAACAAGGAAAAGTGTCGCTGTACTATTATTGCTTGCAAACATATATTTTCTTCATGATATTTGGTTTTTTATACTTTGTACAAGTGTAAAAACATGAAGTGTATTTCTGTTGTCATTTATTAATTTTGTAAAACATGTTTGTTCAACCTAAAAGGAAAACTTGTAGTCTTATTCCATCATACCTAGTATTTTCATCTTTTACTCTTTCAGGAACAGGGAACTTTTGTTTTCATTAACTGTAAGTTTCCATTTGGTTTAAATTCTTATTTTTTGCAAGCACATACATACTGCTGACAAACAGATGCATGAGCTGTGGAGCAGCTCCAAGCTTATTGTGCTTGCCTACATTATCATAAAACTAAGTGGAAGTCGAATCAATGGCATTAGATTTTACTCCATAGAAGGGAAATTTGAGCTCAAAGACAATATAGGTTCCCTATCTCATAACTATTGCTAATTGTCCCTCTGCATCCAATTGAACTTGTGTAGTCGAATTCTGAAACACAACAATCTGACACCGTCTGAAATAGATTAGGATTTTACAACCACTATTCATAATAGAAAGTTTTTTTCAAATGGGAAGTGATTTAATTCACAGTGAATGATGCACAATTATTTGTACATCATCTGGCAATATTCATCTCTCCCCACCCCTTGCTTAATTTTTTAATTAATTTAACTGATTACATATGTAAAGAAAAATGCTGCCCCAAAATACACACATATATATCTATTTACTATTCTCAAAATACAAATATGTAATTACATTTAAATGCTAATTACTTGTTACTTTAATTCATGGGACTGCTAATTAGAGGCTCATCATTATTTATGTTGGCATCAGGTTCTGTGCTAGGAGGACATGGCAGTTCAGTTGGTTAGAGCATCAGCCCAGTAAATTGAAGATCCATTGTTAGAATCCTAGCCATGACCCAAATTTTTTGTGTGATTCTTCATTTCTAGATTGATAATGCTTATGTTCATCACCATTCTCATCATCAGAATTTTGTATTTACAATAACTGTCACTTCATCTATTTCTTTGTTAATGAGCATTTACTCATTGTTCAGTTTCAAAGTGTAATTTCTATTTGCAACTCCCTGCTTTATCTGAGCCAAAGCAAGTTATGTTGGTTGTAATGATGATGGTATGAAGATCGAGTTAGTACATTTTGGATTGGTTTTTGAGCAGCAATATATTTTGTAATAGCTCAATTTTGGTTTTAGGGGCCAAAAATTCTAAATCTTTTCGTTGTGGCCAGTCAATTATCTCAGATTTTCTGCTAGATATGTTGGTAACTTTGTTTCAAAATAATCTGATGTTATATTGAATTATCCATTACTATTATGCTTCCTTCTTTTTATATATAAAAAAAAATGTTTAAAAACCAACCCTTTATCTCCTTAAATGCAATGACCAATCCTCATGATAAAATGTGTTATTCAACCAATATTTAATCCACTTGCTCTCAGCTATAAAGCCCATTTTCCTTGACCCATATAACCACCAGACAGTCCCACAGATACTTTTAGTGGAATTTTCTCAAACTGACTTCGATGAACAGTTTTTATTTATCCAAATGTCATCTAAGTAATATATTGATCTTGTGTCATCAGAAGTCGTAATTTGACGCATTACGTGTAGGAATTTTACTTTTGCTGCCACAATGCCATTTCTTTTTATCAAAAGTTTGCATTCACTGTTCATCTTTCTGTAGCTGAAACCTTAATTTTGCCATACTCTTTAAATGGACAAATTAAAGCCTTTGTTTCAAATTGGGGTTTTTAACCTAAGTAATTTATTATATTGTTGAAAATTTACTTTCTGATAGAAGTTGAAAATTTAATTTCTACTAGGGAGAGGAAGAAGAAGATGAAGAAAAAAAAAACCCAACAGTCATTCTTACAAAATCCCTTTCAAAATCACTTAGATTTCTCTTTTCACTCTTCAGGAGTTCAATTGGGGAAAATAAATAAATAAAAAATAAAAGAGAGAGAGAGAGAGAGAGAGAGAGAAGAGCCCAGATTTAGTGTGGTTTCTTGGCCATACAACAAATGCACAATCCAGCACCTTGTTCACACCACAAGCTTTGAAAGATTGACACTTTCTTTCTAGCTCATCTGCAGTTAATTTTTTATAAAAATACATAAATAAATAAATATATATATAAATTTAATGAAAAAACAAATACAATTAATAAAATAGCTTGGCAATGCAATGTATGTAAATATCACACTAGATTAGTTTGCACTTTGAGTCTGTTATTGTGCGAAAGAGAAAGCTGTTCAGTGAGACAGAACACCCTGCATCTGCGCAACACCTTCTGCATAAGTTATCTTTTCTAAAAAAATATTATTTATATGCTTGATTGAGAAAAGTATGCACATTTTACTTAAATGTAAATTGGAACTTGCACAGTGAAGCCAATCATATTAATTGATATCATTGTATGATTCAGTTGAACTATACACTCTTAAAGCTTCACTTACTTTTCATAAATGTAAGGAACCGGTTTCGAGAACATTTAGTTCCCATCTTCAGCCAGACTAAAGTAAGTTCAACTGTCGGATCATCCGTTGAGCTGTGGGAAGGTATATTCTGCTCTGGTGGCGATGTGATAAACTTGTAGTTTATGTTTTCATCCCCGACAATGTCGAAGTTCATTATGCTGTCTTTGTATTTGTAGATGTAGATTTTCCCCCAGGTTGCTAATTCCGTAGGTCCTTGTAATGATTTTAATCATTTTGCTTTATTTATTATGTCGTGATTTTGTGTCCAAAAATGATATGCTACTGGTGATTTGTCTATTTGCTTGTACTTTATGTTCCTGAAATGTTCCTTTAACAGTGTGCCTATGTTTCTCTTTGTTTTTCCAATGTAGATTTTTTCACATTCTGCACAGTTTATTTTGTAAATACCTGATTTTTCTTCTTGTGGTATACTGTCATTAACATTATCTATCAGTAAATTTTTAACAGTAAATCTATTAATGGGTACCAACCTGATATTAAAATCTTTAAGAATATTCCGATTGGCACCGATTAATAGATTTAATGTGAAAATTTACTGATAGATAATGTTAATGACAGCATTCCACAAGAAGAAAAATCAGGTATTTACAAAATAAACTGTGCAGAATGTGAAAAAAATCTACATTGGAAAAACAAAGAGAAACATAGGCACGCGGTTAAAGGAACATTTCAGGAACATAAAGTACAAGTTTATCACACCGCCACCAGAGCAGAATATACATTCCCACAGCTCAACGAATGATCCGACAGTTGAACTTTAGCCTGGCTGAAGATGGGAACTAAATGTTCTTGAAACCGGTTCCATACATTTATGAAAAGTAAGTGAAGTTTTAAGAGTGTATAGTTTAACTGAATCATACAAAGATATCAATTAAAATATGCACATGTCTGCACGCCATCATGTAATTAGCTATTTAAAGATAATAGGCGTCCAATAGTTCACTTGAATGTAATATGCACTTTAGTTTATATGATGTTCTGGTAGTTCTCCAAAAGATCAATATCTTCATAGAAGGTAATAGAGAAGCCACCTCTAGCTGTAGACATAGGCTGTGTGCTGAGAAATTGTGCATTAGGTCTACCACCAGCACTTAAAATTATATTTTGGCTTCTGAAACATTGGAATCCATACGTTCACTAACACAATTGAATAATGAGTAGCAAGCCCATTCCTCTCAACATCCACCTTATTTTCTTAAACTAATTCAGCACCAGGGTTTGCATCAACAATTGATAATGTGTGACACAATATGCTGATGAAACACATGTAAACATATATATGGTTTTATGGATTCCATTACATTGTGATTAACAAGGCCAGTTACTGTAATACTAGTGCAAGAAAACATTTAAATGACTGTATAAGGACTACTTCAACTAAAAATAAGCAAATTTGATATGTGTATTCAGAAATGTGCTCTTTGTCTGCCTAACAAGCATTGGAAGTAAAATTACATCATTTGAAGTATTATACATTATTTTTGTATATCTCAGTCCTTTTCTGCAACAGATTAGGCGGCCTAGCTGCAGTAATTCAGCTAGGTAACATTGCAGGAATCTGATTGGGCAATATTTCACATACCTCAAGATGAAACGACTTCCATTTGAAGTACTGCAATACAGATATTATGCTGAATTCAACTTTTTAAGTCCTTGTTGTGCATACTTACTTTTATATTTTCTCAGAGTAAAATGTATTGTTCAAGCTTTGTATGTACCAAAGCTTACTATTATACGTAAAAATACAGATTAATGAATTTGAATCTGCATGAATTAAACCAAAAGACTGCTGGTATCGTTTGCAGTCAATATACATTATATACATACAGTAATGTCATATTGTTAAGTAGAGGGGGTATAATTTCATGGTGTACAAGAATGTTCATTAGGCATTATCGTATTTTCATTATTTGCCATTCTTTTTTATTATTCTTTCACTTTTATATATAATAATTAAAGCAATCAACATAGTAAATCAGGCTTATTTCATATCTATTTTTATCACAGACATATTTGTTATGTATCGTGATAAATTGTTTGTTTCTCATGCTATTGAGCTAGCAAGCAAACAATGTTCTGTTTGTTCAGTTGTTGAGAATTGCCAGAATGTCCAACAGTAAAACTGAAATTTCCCTCTAATGCACAAACATCAAAAGTGACTTAAACTGGCACTGATAATTTAGTTTTCAATGAATTCAATAGCTAAGTTATAATACATATTTGTGTGCCATTTTTACATGTAAACCTGATGTTCCCAATGCCCTCCCCTTCCTTATCCTTTTCCTATCTGTCCATGTTGAGAAAGTTGCAAAATAGCTCATTTTTTACTGGTCAGAGGGAAATATTGAATGTTCTTTAAGTTAGTGACATAGTCATCTTTACTGGTTTGGCTTTGTTTCTTGGTAAGAATGAATTGGCTTTACAGAATCAGCCTTGCTTTCAAAAATTTTAAGGTTTGAAATCTTCTCTTTTTATTGAGACTTAGTTACCCAGGTATTCATTTTGTTTTAGTGTTATCAATGCACATTTAGTGTAATGACTAAAGTTTCTCATAGCTTTACAATTTAGCAGCAGAAATGTATTGTAAAGCAATGCTGTAAGATTTATTGCGATTCAAGGGCAGCAGTAAAACTCTTTAATCATTTCATTGCCTAAAAGTAATATGTTTGTGCCCTGTTAAATTACTGTCAAGCATTTAATAAATTAATGTATATAAAGTATAGGTTGCATGTGAGGTTTTACTGTGATATGAATGTTATATTGATGTATACAGTCTTTACACAAGCCTTAATTTTCAAAGACAAATTTAATTAAAATGTAAACTATACACCATTATTGTTGCTGAACAAAATAGATTAAATTTGTAAACTATTATTCTTCCGTATTGAAAAGTTACCTTTCACCCACCATATCCTGCAGTTTTCTCCTTCCGGCAAACTTCCAAATTTAAAACATCTCTATGCATTAATACAAGGGTGCCAAACCTATACAGCTTATGGTAACAGTTCTGAATAATTCTTCCAGTACATATACCACTTTTGCATGTAGTATTAATTCTACTGCAATTAAGCACAATAAGACATGTGGTAAAAGTGATAAAATGAAGTTAAAATATATCTGAAAAACTCAGTTTTGTAATAAGAAACAACACATTGCAGCCAGGAAGACAAAAACAGCATAATCTTAGTTATAAATATGTTGCTGAAGCACTTGGATCTACTAGCTAGCAACCTCCTACCATAGTCCTTGCCGTCCCACCTAGGCAGTGCATTACTTATGTAGCCACAGGCTCCTTGTACCAGTGACTATTGCACCTCCTCCAGTGCAGATAAAGAATGAGCAACAAAACTGGGATTCTAGCACAATTTTAGCAGATAACTTGGAAACAATGGAATTTGCAATTAATTCACACACACACACTAACCTTAACCTAACCATGGGTAAATCTTAGAAACCAGTGGAACTAATGGTTTGGCCTCCTTTTCATAAACATAAATTGATAGCAGATTGTGTGCTACATTATTAGTATTGTAATATTGGCAGATCTCCTTAAACTCCAGTAGAATCTATGGTGTCATCTAACAGAGAAATAGTCGGTCCTGGTGGTGTAGTGGTTACCATGCTTCCCTCCTACACCTAAGAACGCGGGTTCGAACCCGGCCAGGACCGATGGATTTTTTCGGGTGTAAAAATCCGAAGTATGGCTTCCTTCGGAAGGGAAGTAAAGCTGTGGGTCCCGTGTCGTACATTCACAGTACAAAAAAGAACCTCAAGCCTGAAAGAGAGGCCTCTGAGCAAAATTTGGCGGCCGTTTCACACCCTGAGTTGAATGGGACGCTGATTACCTGAGATGTTGAAGAGTGTCCATAAATAAATCAATCAAAAAAAAAAAAAAAAAAAAAAAAATAGAGAAATCATTGGCAACTAGTCATGATAAACAAATAAGCGTGTGCAACAAGAGTACTTAAGTGTGGGAACTATTTGGAACAATTATAGAACAGCTTATTGGCATAGTTGTGACATGTAATGTTACATTAGGATAAGTTAGGTTAGCTTTAGTACTATCTTTCTTTTTAAAATAATAAGCTAATCATCCCTTCCCAATATATTTAAATTCCCTATAAGTCGCTAACCTAGTTTTCCATGAATTCTATTTCAAGTTAAAATACTTATGCAATAGGTCAGATTAACTTTAGCTTTTTTTGTTTAACTGCAAAAAGGTCAGGTTAACTTTAGATTTTTTTTTTTTTTTAACTACCCCTATCAGCCGGCTATTTCAAATTCACCAAGAACATCAAGTGAAGATTGCTTTGCTCTTGTCACTTTCCTATGGATTCATTATGGTCCCTTCTGTTATAGTGATATGTTGCACCATGGTTTATGCATATATATTATTTTCTTCTCTGCCAGCATCACTGTTGACACCACTTTCTATAGTTATAAGAGAAGATGCATTAAAAGAAGGGTGAATGGATTACAGGCTTTTGGATAGTTTATATTAACTTTTTAAGATACTTTATAATAATTTTTTGCTGCATTTTGGTAAGATTTCTCACCATGAAATCTTTACCAAAATATTTTCTTCTTTCCATGCAAATCACTCTATTTGTTGACAAGATAATGTACTATACACATTTTTTAGTTCATTTGAGTTCATCTATAGGTATATAACATTTTCTGTAAATTGTTATTTTCCATTTACTTACCTTCACACTTTTTACTGCTCTTTATTTGGCTCTAGCTCATTTGCATGAAGGTTTATGTATTTGTGTAGCATATTAACAAAGAACTTGAGTTTGAGAATGCTGAAATAAACTTATGCATTGTTTGTAACTCTTTACATGACTTTAATGCAAGTAAAGCATTTTCATACGTGCATCCTTTAGCACTTGTCTCTACTTCTTCATTTAATTGATAATTATAACTAATCTATTTTCAAGATTTGATCCTTCCTCATCAATTAATAATATAGTTTTTAACTGATTAAGAACTTGTTTAGGATTATTTATTCTACCTTTATCTCTTGTTTTTTTTAAATTTCCTGATGTCAATACTCTCTGCTTCTTAACTTTAGCTTCACTAATGATGTTTTAATGTGCTTTATTTGTCCTCTGTTAATATCAATTCCTTTATTTTCTGAAATATATGATATAACCTATATTTGCCATTATTTGTACATCTTTCATTTGCCACCAGGGCAGCTCTGTGCATCAGCTTCAGTTGTTCCTCTATAATTTTTCATAGTTGCCAATTGTTACGTAATGTCATTATATACAATTTGGTACAACAGTAATGGAATTATACAAATAATTGCATAGAAGTAACGCTAAGCCCACTAATACCACCTGTTAACTTAAACCTAATGTAGTTTGTAGCTCCTAAGTTAGGTTTAAGTGCAATAAGGGTGCTTTAAACAAATATTTACTTTTATCTTATTTTGATTTAAAGTAAAACACTAAAAATCATGTCATCACATTAAAACTCTCTTTAAGTTTCACAAACACACTTATAAAAGTAATTTTGGTACATGTTTCGTGAGGTACATTCCTCACATTGTCAACCAAAACGACGACTGAGGAGGAGGAGGAATGTGAGGAATGTACCTCACGAAACATGTACCAAAATTACTTTTATAAGTGTGTTTGTGAAACTTAAAGAGAGTTTTAATGTGATGACATGATTTTTAGTGTTTTACTTTAAATCAAAATAAGATTAACAAAAGTTTCACTGTGTGGATTCCCAAATTCCGTAAACATATTTACTTTTATGTTAGGTTTAGCATTCATTTAAGTTTGGTTTAAGAAATTTTCCTTCATTTGCTTTATCCCTTACCCCTACAATTGAATGCAATTTTTTCTGTTGGTAACAACTATGACATTACACATTACGCTGCCATTCTCATCATCTTGGTCTGATTTCAGCTATAAAAGGCCAAACACTTTATCAGGAGTCTGTGGATAGGTCACCAGTTCTTAATAGATTCACATATCTCCTCTTACTGCTATACTTATATATAACTTTTTGCAACATTTTGCTAAGCTGCACTTCCTTTTCTATGATTGGTCATTTACGGATGCTTTAGCCACTTTGAGTTCAAGTATATTATTTACATGTACATTTCTGCAATTTCATGCTACCAATAATACTAGAAATAGTCTATGTGCTGTTGATACAAAAGAAAAATAACCAGAAAAAGATAAAAATAAATATACCTTCCCTCTATGATTCTGCCTAATGGAACAGATGTCAAATATGCGTCACTCTTATTTCCTTATTTACACTAAAAGAGAATAAACAAATGTAAAAAAGAGAATGAAGCATTGCAAAGATATTTGTTTAATAGAGAGAAACAAAATTCAAGTAAACATCAGTAGAACAAAATACATAAAGCAATATATTAATTAACAATTAAGATTTATCTGCAGCTTAGCCCTTGTGCTGAATCTAAGCATGCACATCATCTGCACATGACCTGCACGTACACCTAAAGAATTAAGAAAAGAGGGAATGCAGAAACCTTGCCAGATTTGAAAAGTATCAAAAGCACTCACTGATGCAGGGTTCACAATGCTTCTTCAGTACATGTGCCATAAACACAAAATGTGACTGCTCGAACCGTGCTCTGATGGCTGAGCAGACAAAAGCACATGTCTAGGAATAAGCACTACACATCATAGTTATGCTTAATTTTTTTTATTTATTATATTTTGTAAGTAAAATTAATGTTTAATTTATATGACAATAATACAGGGCTTTCACATATAAACCATCCCGCTTGCAGGGGAAATAGTGGGGAGGATCACTAGCAGCCGATGGGATTCAAAGCATTGCACAGCACATGCTGGATAATTATTACTTGAAAGCTCTGTATATATTTGAATTTTAAGGCATTTATGCTCAAACAAAAAATGTAAATTAATCATCTTCATTTTAAAAATAAATATTCATAAATTCATAAATATTCTAAAGTGAAAATGTAAAAAATAAATAAATAAATAAATAAAAATTGCCCTTTACGACAGAATGAGGCTAAAGACTGTACAGCCAAGCTGAGAGTAGATAGCTGAGGCCAGTGTGACTGGTTATGACAGAATGAGGCTATTGACTGTAGAGATTTGCTATGAATTGATAGCTGATACAAGTAGATTTAAAACAAATTTATGCTCTGATGATTTACTTTTTTTTCCCTCTCTTTCTTTCTTTTTTTTTTTTTTAAGTGTATTATCAATATACATTATACCTTCTTAACCACATATTAATATAGCTTTTCCCTCTCTTTTTCATTCTATCCATCATAAGCTTGCACTTTCTCCAACTTGCATGCAACATATTATATCCATTTTAGAACCCTCTGTACACTTGCCACAGCATGTTAGTATGCAGCACAAGCAGTATTTTTTTCAACTTAGTATAACAGGGTTGAATATAAACATTATAGGAGTTGAAGTGAATGCATTGAAAGCTAGTAACCCACCCATCATCCCTAAAAAGTGCTTTGGCTATTATAGCTGAAATTTGACCAAGGATAAAATGGCAGCCAATGTGATGGCATCAGCTGTACCAACAGCAATAGGGATGAGGGGCAATATTGAATGAAAGCAAATTTCTTAAATTATTACTCAAGGGAAGTAAATGGACAGTTGAACATGGTCAACACCACAGCAATTATACAGGGGAAGAAGAAAGGGGGGGAAGGGAAAAAAAAAAGGGGAAACAGTAGTGTACAATGTACAACCTAATAAACATGATAGTAACAGCTGGCAAAAATGGAGTTCTTAATCAATTCATATACATACACACTAACTTAACCCCTAACTTCCTATGAATTCTAGAAATCAAGGACCCAATGGTTTACTGTTGCTCGCTAACCCTTACCTCAGCAAATATAAATTGGTCAAACCTGGTGGTGATGCTAAAATTATATAACAGTTGGCAACTCTGAGAAATAACCAAGGAACCTCTGAAAGTGATGAACAGAAGTGCCCTAGTGGGAAAAAAGTGAAAGACATAAACACGATCATGATGCAGAATCATGCTAAATTAATAAAAGGTGGGTGTGATGGACCATACACTCCAAACTTTTATATTGTGCTGCAATATCTCCACTCACTCTCCTATTTTAAGTTTAATACAGCCGCTTTTACTGAGAACCTATTTATAAGCTTCTAATTTAGAAAGAAATTCCTCATTGATCTATGGGTAAATACACCACAGTCCTCTTACCAAAGCTAAAGCTATGTTAAAATTTCTTTGCCACATTGACTGTTTACCAATGTTTTAACTGCACTTGCTTCTTTAGTATTTGCATCGCATGCATAGATCAAACCCTCAATAATACTGTTTTCTAAAGAGTTATAAGTTCCATGAAAGCCTTTATTACGCAATCCAGCTATATAAATTGTGCTTTTTGAGGTAATTTTCACCATGTTCTACATCCTGGTTCAGGTTTGGGACATGCCATTAACCTTTTTTTTTTTGGAAAATTCTATGTTCCAAAGACTAACATAGACCATGAATGCACTACCAGGCAAGTGCAGGAAGTGGGGATTTTGGGTGGGTGAACTGGATGGTGAACGACAAGAATGCTTTCTCCCAACCCGCTCTCCCTCTTTCTTATTTCCATTTCCGTACTCGTAGTTTTTCATTTTATTTAAATCACATTTCACAATTTATGGTATGTTCAATACTTTGAACTTGCATTTCCGTAATCATGTTTTTATTTTATATACAACTTATGGTATGCACAACATTTACAATACTTTTGAAAGTACATTTATAAATATGCTCCTTTAAGCAGGTTTAGATCCCAGGTAGTTAGACATAACTCTGCATTTACAGCCAGCATGCTATCCACTTCATCAATGGAACAGTTGGAAAAATTGTTGTTTATGCTGCGCATTGAGAGCTATTTATATAAAAGTGAATATAGAAAAAAAAGAATGGGGGTGAAAAGTTGCACACTAAGTTTTAATAGATAGGAAACTTGCTATTAATTGATTCAACTGCAAAGGTTCTAAAAAGAGCCTTTATGATGTACAAATGGAGGAAAAGAGCAAATAAATAATACAAAATTGTCTGAAGGACATAAGCAGCATTATTGTTCTATTTCAGCATACAGGAATAAACTGTTTAAAAATCAAATTACCACTAACAACACAGTCACTTCCCTCACTATTGCCATTGCTGGAATAACCCGATAGAGCAGTGGAGAAAATTGAAGTGCACTCAAGAAAGGCAAATCTTACTCCAGGAAACTATACCCTTAATATTTTTTAGGTAATCTTTGACAATATGACACCCCACTCATTTTATATTTCCCATAATGCATGAGGATTGCATGTGGGTTTGTGGGAGTGAAACTGCTAATTTTAGTTATTATGGCAAAACTCCTTTATTGTATCAACTTTTAAACTAACCAATTCACATACACGCACCAACCTAGACCTAACATTCAGTGAATCTTAGAAACAGGAGAACCTAATGGTTTACTGCAGTTTGCCATGGCCTCAAGGCCTCGACTTGCCTCCTTATCATTAATTAAGCATGGTATGCATTTATTAGTTTCAATCCATAGTAATGATGCAAATATATATAACTCCATATAACTATATATGCAGGTGTCATTTTTTCATGCACTTGTAACACATTCACTAATGATGCAGAATTCAGAGTTTTTGCGTGTTTTATATCTTGGTTCAGGCTCATTCACAGTACATAGTATTCTTATTAACTTTAGTGCTGCATAATACATTGTAAAGCATAAAATTTATTCGTGGCCTAAAGAATCATTTAATAATGATTACCTGCTACTTACTTTACAAATGTATGGTTTTTACTCTCTTTAACTCTACAATAGTAGTTTCTTTTTGTGAATTTCGCATACACAACCTTAGAAACAAACGTTCCCCTACATGGGCGTATTATCGGATCAACCATAAGTATACATATATAAATGCATTTGATAAATACAAATCACAATAACTGATGTACATTATTACTCTTATTAAAATAGATCGACTCAGCAAAATGTTCCTACAATGGCTAAGCGTCGTGTGGCGCTATGATATATTGATATGTTGAAACAAAAATGGTTTTATGGTGACATCGTTCTATCTTGAATATACTCACCAAATTGCTAACACGTTCACAAAAGTTTTACACGTGAATGTAAAGAGATAATAGTTTCGCAAGTATTGCCTAGATTAACTCTAAAGCGGAATCTTGAACATTGATTTCATAACTCTCATCCACATTAACCAAAATGGCCGACCCTCTTTTGCAACAGCATCCACGGCCAATACATGCAAGGGAAAAAAAGGAGAAAAAAAAAACGTTCGGACATTGTGCTTATTGTATGCAACTTAATCATTAAAAGTGTGCAATTATTTTAGATTAAAAATATGTGATCTAACAACAAGATTCTAAAAACTGCATTAAAATTTTTATAATAGCACATATTTGAAGATATTTTATTTATACGCAGATATTTGCAAATTTTGTCTTGTGCAATTTCGAGAATGATATTGGTTTGATCCCAGGATGTCATATTTATTTGCACTACATACATTTTTTTAATATTTATACATGGCCAACTTTAATGACAATTTTAGCCTTTAAAATTTCCCTTAAACTTTAGGACGTAAAATTGATACGGTAGTCCGTTGTCCAAAACACGTGTCCTTAACACACTTAGTATGTGACTCCCTCCATAAAATGCAACATGAACGTTTCCTTGCTTTCTGGTTGGTCAACTATTAAATAACTCACACCCGCTATGTTTAAAAGCGATAGAAATTATGACTTTGAATTATTAATGGAACTTCCATAATTATGCATTTAAAATGGAAAGATATATTAGCAAGTGTGTACAAAAAAACTAGTAAAATATGCCATATGCCATAAAAGCTTAAGTAGGGTTTTAGTGTATGTGTATTCCAAAATACAAATAGATATTACAAAATTACATACTAATACCATTGTAGTATTTTAAGATAAGATTCTTAATTAATACTTGGAATTTACTCAACTAATGACCTGACATGTTTGTAGTTATGATTTCATGGGAGATCAGCTACATCAATTTTAATAGTGCCAAGCTTTTTTTTTTTTTTACTTAAGATGCCGCGATATGTTTCCAGTTTTAGTTATCTCATTTATTTTCTTATGTCTTTCATTGGTGCCATTGACTTGGCATTACAGCTATGTGCCAATACTTATTAAAAATAATTTCATTTATAGAAAAATCTTTAAATCCATGCATTAAGAATTTAATACTTCAGCAAGATCCCTTTGCTTTAGGTATTGTGAATACACTTTAACTTCACAATATATAGGAACTGAGAAGAATGATGGTACATAGTATAGAATTATGATTTATAAAGTGGGAGGAAAGTGGACTTATAAAAGTTATGATTGTCAAGGCTACTTGCCTCCATGCCAGGCAGATGTAAAAAATTAGTCACCTCAGCTGTTACACATTGAATATGTGGGTTGCATTTACTGTGACACTTTCACAAATGCCTCACTGCATAAAATAATCTTTAGAATGTGTTGTTTATACTCAAGATGCAAAAAATCTAAAACATGCATTGGCAATATCTATTATATATAACTACCCCTCGTTCAATTTTAAATGGTGTCGTATATCACTTCATATCATAGTTATCTGCCAAACTTAACAAAGTCAGTAATCTTAACTATTCCTTTCTGCAAGTGTTTGAGAAATGGAAGCTGATCTATATAAATGATTTCACATGATCACACTCTTTCAGTGTCAAAGAACCTATGCAATTTCTCTATTTGGTTCTTATGCATTTAGTCAATTGGTACTAAATATAAAAAGTAACATTGAAATACATTTGAGTATAAATGATTTATGGGCTGAATAATGTGAGTTTTAAGTTAAATTCACATAATTTGAGGTTGATCTACGTTAGATTTCTTTATAATAATTTGTTATTTAATTCAGCCTCTTGATCATATTGTGGACAGCTTCCAGTATTATTTTGTCATTTGAACAAGAAAGTACCGAGTTTGCTGTCAACAATCCTAATAAGGTTTCTTTGAGAAAATCATTGAAACTGTGGCCAACTGGCCAGAATTCGTTCACATTGTAATGATACTCTTCAGAATCAAATCTGCTCAGAAGTAACTTTCAAGAATAAATTTATAAGATCATGATGACCTTAAAAAATATTTTTACAAATTTAATGAAATTGTGTTACAATAAAGACGTGAATAATATTTATGAAAAACACATTCTGTGGTTAAGATGAAGATGACAAAACTAAAAGAACAGTATACAATGTAAAAAGGCATAACCTATGTCTCAAAGATAAAACTTGCTTCTTAATAATTTTAAAATAAAAGTCCCATTTAAAATTGAACAGATGGTAGAGCAGTAATTAAAATATTCAATTTCAAATGCATATGCAAATACATATCTATCCAAAATCCACATATTACTGTATGAATAGGGGGACTTCCAGTTCATTAGTATTTGTGTAAGACAGTGGTGGCTAATCAGAGGCATGGGAGGCCAGACTCCTCAGTTTTTCATAATAATGATTATATTAATCTCTGTTTTCACAATAAAAGTTTGTGGAAATATGCCCTATATTGCAAAATATGCAACTCACATCCCTTCTTTACTTCCAGTATCAGAGGGAATGGTGGAGTTTTCAGTTTCAGTCTAATTAAGCACGGTCTTCAACATTCACAATTGCACAGAAGCAGGAGGTCACAGAGCAGCATGACTGACTGCAGCCATGAAGAACAGTGACAAAGCCAGCTCCAGAACTAATGCCAATTTAACACTTTCCAATGTTGATATCAATAGATCTTTTCTGGAGGTTTCCTTTTCAAGAAAAATTAAACTGAACAGTGTAAAATTCTTAAAAAAGGTATCCAACTTCTACCTCAGAAATGTAATTTTAAAATATATACATTCTAGACTTTGTGGTACAAGCAGTACAAATGGTTATACGGCAGTTCTACAAGTTGAATTTTACTTTTTGGGCCATTTTTGCTGTTAATTGTCTGTTGAGTTCAATGAAGTTAAGAACTAGTCAAGGAGTTTAGCTCGATATGCTTCTTCTAAAGGTTATTTTAGTAGTTTTATTTACAAAAGGAACTATCCAAGAGGTCTTCATTATTTCATAGTTACTGAATGAACTTCACAAACCGATGAAAATTAGGCATAACAAGAAAATGAAGACAAACAGGGAGATAATGAAAACATTAACTGGTGTCACAAGCCTTTTGTGTAAACAAGAACTATGGAGCTTTCAGAGGTCATGATAGAAGAACCCTAAATCCAGGAAATTTCAAAGCTATATTTTAAGTTGCACTACAAAGGAACGATGCTTTTCAGACACATTGGGAGAAAACAGTTTATTTCCAAGAATTTTCTAACATGATATGGAATGAACTAATTGAATGTGTAAATGAAAAAATTTGTGATTATATAAATTCAAGTATGGACAGAGCCTCATATTTGCAAGCATTGTTCAGGAAGCAAACAAACTGGTAGCTCAAATTTATGATGGTACTTCTGGTTTGGTAGGAGATTTAAATTGTACCCAAGTTAAAATCCATGAAATTGCCCCTCAAGCTCTTTTCACCCATTGCTTAAATTTATTTTTGGAGCAGTCTTCCAAATGTACTACAGTTCTTGACAGTATTGCTGGTAAATAATTCCTGCATATAGTGAAGTCAGATGGAATTGCAATGGCAGAATAATATCTGTTCACATCAACTGTATGGAGTTAATTAACATTCTGACTTAAATAATTAATTATTCAGACTCTAGTGCAACAATATAAACAACAGGAAAGCCTATAGTTTTAAAAATAGTCTTTTCAATTTTAATGTTGTGTTTCTTCTATCAATTTTTATTTTAATAGTGTTTAACACCCATTTTTACTGCCGAGGCATCACAGGCAGTGGATACCGGTGATATGTGAAATGAAATGATAATTTGGTAAAGGATTTTATTTTTTTTAAAGGAAGCATTCCAGGGCCTAAGTTTAGAGCACCTCCCTGGCATTTGCCATTTATGAGGACTGAGGAAAACTTGGGAAAAACGTCAGTCAAAGAGGATGGTCCTGATGGGAATGGAACCCCATACCTCCTACTCATGAGTAACAATCTCGGTCACTTATGGCTGTCTATCAGTTTTTCAAAAATATTCCTAAAACTGATTTGCTTTTCAATATCCTTCAGAAAAATCAATAATGCACAGTTAGGCAGCAGTGCAATTTCAGAATGTGTTATGCACATGAAAAGCTTATGAAATGAAGAACATTTTGTGAAGGTCTTTAATCTTACAGAATCCTCAAGCAATTTATATTATATAACTTCCATGAACAGATATGAATTAATGGATTGACAAGCCATCAACATCTAAATATAAGCAAATTTATTATGAAGATACTGAATAATATTTAACACCGTTAGAAGCACCATTTTCATTTTGAAACTGAAATTTTTCTATTAGGCTACACTGCTCAGTTCATAAATTATAGTCTGCATTTCCTGTGGATGGGCTGGATCTATTTATAGTACTTTCATGGATCATGTTCAATTGTGTATAGAACTGGAAACATTCACAGCACAAAGAAATATTCCAGTGCATCAGTATTGGAGACTTAATTTTAAAAAAATGATTGAAAGTGAAACAAAATTCTTCCAAGGCCCTTAATGTATTATATACCAGAGCTACTAGCGCTACAACTGGTGCTTAAATTGAAAGCAGTTTTTCTTGCCTTAAATGCATAAAAATTTATTTGAGGAACAATATGGCCCAAGATTGCTTACCAGCTCTTGCTTATGTATCAATCCAAAAAGAAGTACTGAATATGCTTGAGAGCCATGATTAGCAGTACATGATATCATCAAAGAATTACTGAGTAAATTTGTTTTATAAGTAAACAATCTATATAAAATGTAACTTCATTAATAACACTGGGCAACAATGAAAATGTTTCGGGCTTAAAAATAGTGAATTTACATGTATTTCCATCTGCTAAATTCAAAAATCACCATAAAAATGATTTATTAGCTCTTGTTTTGAAGATAAAGTGACATTTCATTTTTTAGAGTGAAGATTTTAAATTTGGGGGAATTTTTTGGGAGTTGGCACACCTGTCAAATAACAAAACACAAATGCTCTTCAGCTGTTTGTAAGTCATAAATATAGATACTGTTGCTGTGACTGTGAATTACATGTAGTTTCTACTCAAATTAATGCAAAATTTCTGGTTCGCAAGTGCTTTTTTAGTGTAAAATTTGTAAAAAATGCCACGAAAATGTGTAAATATGGTGAATAACTTTTGTTATATTTGTGGTGAAATAACATTTTCCTTACAGAAACGCAATCTCACGCCTCTTGTAAAGACTGCCTATCAGTATTATTTCGGTATGAAAGTAGGGGACCAGGATAAGTCTTGGGCTCCACATATATGTTGCAATGCATGTTCAATTACACAGTGAGAATGGCTGAAAAAAAAGAAGCGATGTATGGCTTTCGCTGTGCCTATGATTTGGCGGGAGCCTACAAACCATACAGATGACTGCTATTTCTGCCTGACTCCACCTATAAAGGCAGGATTGTCTATGAAGAAAAGAAGAACAGTTCAGTACCCGAATCTTCCATCTGCTATTCGACCCATTCCATATTCGGATAGTTTACCAGTTCCTACTCCACCCGATAATTGTGTGTTTGAAGTAGAAGATGAAGACAGTGTGGAACAAGAAGAACCAAACAAGCCTTCTACATCCCATGACCCTGATTTTGAGGGAAAAGATGATAAACCGCACAGACTGAGTCAAGTGGAATTGAGTGATCTCATTAGAGACCTTGGCCTGTCAAAGGAGAAGGCAGAAATTCTTGGGTCTCGACTACAGCAATGGAATCTTCTCCAAAGTGATGTGAGAATCTCACAGTACAGAAAACGTCACATGGAACTGCTTCCCTTTTTTGAGAAGAAAAATAATCATATTGTTTGCTGCGACATTAATGGCTTGATGAAGTCTTTGAATTTGAACCATGATCCAACTGAATGGAGGCTATTCATAGACTCCTCCAAGCTTAGTTTGAAAGCTGTGTTACTTCACAACGGGAACCTTCTTTCATCTATTCCTGTTGGTCATGCTGTTCACATGAAGGAGACATATGCAAATATGAAAGCTCTCTTGGACTCAATTAAATATCATGAACACAAATGGAAAATCTGTGGTGATGTAAAAGTCATTGTCATACTCTTAGGAATGCAACTGGTTTACACAAAGCATTGCTGCTTCTTATGTATGTGGGACAGCAGAGATAGGAAATTGCATTATATTAAAGAAGACTGGCCTGGAAGAAATCTTCACCCTAGCGAGAAAAATGTCATTGCCAAGCCTCTTGTGGACCCAAAAGAAGTTCTTCTTCCATCCCTGCATATCAAGCTGGGTTTGATGAAAAACTTTGTCAAAGCTATGAACCGAGAAGGACGGGCCTTTAAGTACATCAGAGAGAAATTTTCGAAATTAAGTGATGCAAAAGTTAAGGAAGGCATTTTTGTCAGACCACAAATAAGAGAACTTGTAAAGGATCCTGCATTTGACCAAGTTTTGGAGGGGAAAGAAAAGGAAGCTTGGGAAGCCTTCAAGGGTGTTGTTCATGGATTTTTAGGCAGCAAAAGAGATGACAACTACAAGCATTTGGTGACAGTGCTCCTGCAAAAATACCGTAACCTTGGATGCAACATGTCCCTTAAGATCCATTTTCTCCACTCCCACCTAGACTTTTTCCCTCCTAGTTGTGGAGCTGTTAGTGATGAACATGGGGAGAGATTCCATCAGGACATTTCTGTTATGGAACAAAGATATCAGGGCCGTTGGAATGAAGTAATGCTTGCGGATTACTGTTGGTCTTTGTATAGGGATTCTGCGGAACTCCATCACAAGAGGCAAGCTAAAAGACGACGAAGTCAATAGGCCACCACATGATTCTCTTCAGACACGACTATCTGCGAAGCATTTTTCCAGCAATTTAGAACTCTTAGCATGTAATTACCAGTTAAAAAAATCAAATGCACTTTCATTGTTGTTAGCATGTATGTAATTAGAATGTATCCTTTTCTCTCAATCCGTTAATATGTAATACTTCCACCTTGTGTATATCATAGAAACTAGAGCTAATAAAAATTTTTCATTGTCATATTTGTTTTTCTCAACCCAAAATTAGTAGGAATTGCCTCATGAAGTGCTCGAAACATTCAAAAATTATTTTTTTGTTGCCCAGTGTTATTAGTGCCACCCGCATCATCATCATCATCATCATCATCATCATCATCATCATCATCATCATCATCATCATCATCAAAATTGTAAATAGCATTTCCCTTTTTAATGATCAGGCACTGCAACCTGTGATCTATTGTGCCAGATGAAGGATGATAAGCAAAAAATTTGTCAAATGAATTCAGGGGACTTTGTGGCCTAAGTTTCCTAGGCATTCGCCTAAAGAACTGAGGGAAAAACCTTTGAAGAAACCTCAGTTAGGAAACTAATCCAACCTGGAATTAATCAGAATCCACCATGTGAAAAACACAAGCACTACAGTTAGTCTATGGAGGTGGTCAAATTTGTAGGTAATACCAATATGGCAGTAAAATTATTTATGAGGAGGATAATCACTCAAATTTCATTAGTTTTGAATGATTTCTTCATAAATAATTTGTATATTATACTATATTTCACTATAAAAATCCCCACTATTTAAATCAATATGGCAGTAGTTTGCTTGTTTATCATAAGTGCATGGATGTGCATATATTTAAAAGGGAGGTTTTTTTTAATGTCTTGTTAAGCTGTCTGGATCCCCCAAAATTTGGGGTCATGATATGCCACTGGTGTAAGATATCAAATTAAGTAATTTATTTCAATTAAAAATGAATGTAGGAATCCACACAGTGAAACTATCATAAAACTTGTTGAATTAAAAGTAAAACTACTAAAATCATATTAAACTCTCTTGATGTTTCACATTAAAACTTTTTTATTAAAAAATAAGTTGGGACTAGTTTTGTGAGTCACTTGCTCACATTTTCAACCGCTTGACAACTAATGGATCACTTCAAGTAGGACATATACTTGTTGTGCGCTGTGGTGGTCTGTTGATGAACCTGTACAACATGCTATCTACTTCCAGTATATTAAAATTCATAAGCCTATTAACATTTTTAAAAAATTGAGTCGACATTGTAACATACACACCACTAAAATTCAATAAAATGGAAGACTAATTTTGGGAGCCATCGCTCCTATCATCAGTTCCTGGTCGACTGCCGGTCTCATTGTTTGTGGTAGGTTGATTCATCTCTGGTGGAGGTTTATGAACTTTTGTATTAGTACATCACTTGGCGGGATTTCAAAATTAAAAACTTTCTCTTTATTCTTCCTTCCAAATATAGATGTTTTCCCAGACTGTAAGTTCAGTTTTTCCTTTAATATTTTTAAGTAATTCGGGGTTTTTATTAATGTTATGTTGTTCTTTCCAAAAGAACAACATTTTTTTTCTTTTGGAAAGAACAACATAACATTAATAAAAACCCCAAATTACTTAAAAATATTAAAGGAAAAACTGAACCTACAGTCTGGGAAAACATCTATATTTGGAAGGAAGAATAAAGAGAAAGTTTTTAATTTTGAAATCCCACCAAGTGATGTACTAATACAAAAGTTCATAAACCTCCACCAGAGATGAATCGACCTACCACAAACAACGAGACCGGCAGTCGACCAGGAACTGATGATAGGAGCGATGGCTCCCAAAACTAGTCTTCCATTTTATTGAATTTTAGTGGTGTGTATGTTACAATTTCGACTCAATTTTTTAAAAATGTTAATATTTGACACCACTGTTACAAAAGTTCACTATATTTTATACAATCATAAGCCAATGTTCATATTTTTTTATATAAATCTTTTCCCATATACTATTTACTTTTTAATAAAAAAAGTTTTAATGTGAAACATCAAGAGAGTTTTAATATGATTTTAGTAGTTTTAATTCAACAAGATTTAAGTCATTTATTTTTGTAATGAACAAAATTATGTAAATGCTAGTGGTTGAATGGTTCCACTTGTGTGAGCTACTGAATCAAATAACTTATTTTGAGCAGATTGACACTAGTAAATAAGATTTTTCAATACTCTAATTAATACAATGTATTAAAAGCAAGTGGAGTACTGTCTGAATAGCTATTTGACAATAATTTTTTAACATTTCATTCAATTTAATTAATTTATTAACTGCTCATATTAACTTGAATTATAAGCACATTTTCAGAAGCAACAAATATATTAATTATTTACAATCTTGTTTATGAAAGTTTACCAGTTTTAAAGCACATATAAAAATAAAACTAATTTGTTTTATAATAAGATTAATTATATTAAAATATCTTCTCTGTATAAACATATATTAATTAGTTTTTTCAGTTCTTTTTGAACTGAACTGATCTTTAATACTTTTTGGCAATGAATTATAAAGCATCATTCCCATGATGAAAGGGTATTTTTTGTTGATTAAATTTATTCTGGTAATTTTCATTTCCTCTAGTGCTGTAAGAATATAATTCATTACATTTGGAGAAGGAAACCTTATTATGAATCAAGTTAATTACCTGATGTGGCCGCACATTTTTGGAATGAAAAGCATGAAATAGAGAAGGACATAATATTACTAAAAACAATTCAACATTCAAAAGAACTTAATATATGGGAAAAATCTACATAAAAAATATGAATACAAACAAATGAATTTTGATATACCAGAAAGCAGACAACATATTGTTTAAGTTCATTAACAGACCACCAGAGCAAACATAGCCACTCACATACTTTACCAAAATTGACTCGTCAGTTGTCAATTGGTTGACAATGTGAGGAATTTATCTCACAAAACATATCCCAAAATTACTTTTATAAGTATGTTTGTGAAACTTCAAGAGAGTTTTAATGTGATGATATGATTTTTAGTGGTTTTACTTTAAATCAAAATAAGATTAAGGTATTAGTATTTTCACAACTGTCCATGGTAGTTGAGACTTTGTGAATAAACTTAATGTGGCAGTAATGGTTGAGAAACCTTTATGAAATCCATGTTTGTTATGAACTAATATGTAGTTAATATTATGTTTTTGAACATGGGATGTCCTGTGCTACCTTTTAGTATATCTGGTAAAAATTCATTATTTATTGAGTTATTTATTAAGAATATAAATAAATTTATTGAAGCATACTTGCACTATTTGAGCATATAGTTGATAAACCAGCCACAGGATTTGTTATTCTTAAGGTTATTTATCTGCATTTCCAATTCATTTGTTTCATAAATATACATAGATTTTGCTATACTTGTGAAACTTTTGGTTTCATTTTGGGAGGGTTGAATAGCAGTATTGAGAAAGTAATTATTAAATATATTACATACCTTTGTAGGTATTTTATATTACCATCCTGTTTAAATGAATATTCCTGATCTTCTTTTGTTCTGAAGTTATGATTATTTATGATTTTCCACATAATTTTGGTTTTATAGCTCAAATTCATTATTTTTTCTATATTAAAAAAATTATTTACTTATAGGCTAATTATATATTTTTTAAAACTTTTATTTCATAATAGTTTATAATTCTCTAAATTAGTTCCTTATAAAATTCGTATATATTTATTTTATTCTTTATGAGGATTATTTCATAATTTTTATTTATTTTTTGATTTAACGCCACAGTTGAGAACTTTTGTAGTCATTGGACATAGTTAAGATAATAAATGAAAATATTGAAAAATTTATTCCACTTATCATTTGTATTTTCACCATTACTATACTGTTCCCCAGTCTTCATGCAATGCATTTTATTTCATTCTTTTACATTACATCATTTGTTTCCCTTATGGTTGTACAGATCTACTTTTTCAAATAAGTTGACAATTCAATATATGTATTATTTGAACAGGTGATTAGAAATACGGAATTCCTTTAATTAATATTGTTGTATGATTGAGTCGAGCTACACACTCTTATTGGCTCCAATTACTTGTTTAAATGTAGAACATGTTTTATGACCATCGTTTGCATCCTCAGCTAACTGTCAACTCTTAATTATATGATTAACTTCAATGTACAAGTTCCAATTAGCATTTCAAATTATGGAATTCCTTGTTTATAGTAAAGAATTTACTTTTACTATGACAAAAGCAAATGCTTTGTACTAGCTCCATCCACTCATCTGAAGAAAAAAAATTCTAATGAACAATCCATTAAATTAAACATCTTTTAAAAAAGAAATTATTTTTAAAAAATATATATGGAACTAACACAGTGAAGTCAAATCATATGATATATGTTCTACTAAACACTCTTAATTGCTTCACTTACTTGTGTGATATTTGGAACCAGTTTCGAAGACCCTCGTCTTCATCTTCAGCCAAGGGTACGACTGATTGGAGAATTCAGTGGCTCTGTAGAGATGAAGTGCCGCCCTGGTGGTGTTTTAATGTACTTAAAGTGTTTTCTACCTTTGGAATATCAAAGTACATTAATCGATCTGTGTATTTATGAATGTAAATTTTTTCCCAAGTATCCAGTTATATTTATATATATATATATATGTCCCTGATTCTCTTTTAATAAATCCACCTTCTTCACAATTTCATGGTTTTTTTTGTCCAAAAATGATATGTCACAGCTGATCTACCTGTCTGTTTATATTTTATGTTCCTGAAATGCTGTTCTAAACTTGTGCCTAAATTTCTCTTTGTTTTTCCAATAAAGATTTTTTCTTTAATATTGGAAAAACAAAGAAAAATGTAGGCACACATATAGAAGAGCATTTCAGGCACATGAAATATAAACAGACAGATAGATCAGCTGTGGCATATCATTTTTGGACCAAAAAAACCATGAGATTGTGAAGAAGGTAACTTCATGACTTTATAACGTATTTGTTAAATTATTGAAGCTATTTACAGTGAAGGTCTTGTATATTGATTGATACATAGTGGGTAATTTTTATACACTTCACTTACATGTTTTTAAAATCAGGACATGTTTCAAAAACCGTCGTTCCCATCGTCAGCTGTTGACCCACTGTTCTGGTTGGTCCTCTGCAGGTTATTGAATTTTTGTGTGGTGGTCTCTAGTGGTTGTGAAATGAATCTAGAGAGGTAGTCCTCTGGCGGAAGGTCAAAATTCATTGCTGTTTTTCGGTATTTTAAGATGAAAATATTCTCCCATGCTGACAAGTCATAAGGATTGTTTAATTCTTTCAAAAGTTTTATTTCTGGGTTCATTTCATGGTTATGGCTCCAATAATGATGTGCTACTGCTGACTTTTCCGTTTGTTTCCAATTAATGTTCCTAAAATGTTCCTTTTTGCGGATTATCAAATTTCTTTTAGTTTTTCCTATATATTTTAGTTCACATTCCGAGCATTCTATTGAATATATTCCTGATTTCTTTACTGCTGGTAACTGGTCTTTTAGTTTTGATCCTAGGAGGTATTTAATGTTGTATCTATTGATAGGAGCTAACGTTATGTTAAATTTTTTTAAAATATTTTTGAATTTGTAGTGTACTTTTGGACTGTAAGTGAATTTACAGTATCTTGGTTTTTCTTTGATTACCTCCAGAGTCGAAGCTTCTTTTATGGATTTTACTAATTTGTATTTATTGATCCTTTTTATTATCAAGGAGATGCTGAAACCATTGTTTATAGCTGTGTTTATGATGTGTTCATACTCTATCTTATATTCTGCGTCACTGAGGGGAATGTTGACCAATCTGAAAGCTAAACTGTTGAACACTGCATATTGGTGTGGTACTGGATTGAAACTGTTCTTTTTTATGTAGTTATCTGTGTGTGTGGGTTTTCTAAATATTCCAAATTGTAATTTATTATCTTTCTTGATGATTTTTAGATCTAGAAATGGAAGCCATCCATCTTTTTCCATTTCTATTGTGAATGTTATGGATCTTTCTTGCAAGTTGAGTAATTTGAGAGAGTCTTGAATATGTTTCTTGGGTACTATTGCAACTATGTCATCTACAAATATAAGATAATCTACACAAGAAAGCATATTTCATTATGAAGACCAAAAATAAAAACTCAAAAACAAATTGTACAATTTACGTTGCCAACAAACCAAACCAAAATCTAGGACAAAACCTTTGGAAAATAATGTAATAAACCTCTCACATTCAACTTTCAATAAAGAAGAATTACAATTCCTCAACCAAGGATTAAACACTTGTGTAGATTTTTCCAAAAGTACAGACGATTATGTAGTAGACATTTAAATTGCATGCCAACCACTAAACGAAACTGATAAAAACATAATAAAAAAGAATTGCAGCGAAGTTTTAGAAAAACTAACAGATAGTAAACATTACCATTCCATAAGCAGCTACAAAAGCATCATCAATAATTTAAAGTCAAAACCAGTAGTCTATACAATAGCAGATAAAGGCAACACTATAGCAATCCTAAACAAAGAAGATTATGTCAATAGAGTGGAAAACCTATTAAAAGGACCAGACTACATCACAATAAAAAAGAATACGATCAGATGTCCAAAAATGAAAAATTACTGTTGACAATCCTACACTTCCCAGACTCTATGCGCTCCCAAAAATTCATAAAACAGACAACAGTATGAGACCAATAATAAACCAGATTAATTCTCCCACTTATAAATTAGCAAAATGGCTCAATCAACATTTCAATGCACTTCCAAAATTCAACAGTCATAACATTAAAAACTCGTACGACTTGGTAGACAAAATCAAACATTCGTCAATTTCCGTGGATGATAATTTAGTTTCCTTTGATGTGAAATCTTTATTTTCTAGCATTCCTACAGAAAAACTTTTAACTATTTTAAAAAAATGGCTTACTGACATTGGGTTACATACCGTAGAAATAGAAGATCTTACCAAATTAACCAATCTATGCATCCAACAAAATACCTTTAGTTTCAATGGCAACATATACCAACAGATTACAGGCCTAGCGATGGGAAACCCACTATCCCCCATATTAGCAGAACTATATATGGGATCTCTTGAATCACAGATCACAAAAGCTTTTCCTTGGATTTTCAAAATGCGGCGTAGATGACATAGTTGCAACAGTACCCAAGAAACATATTCAAGACTCTCTCAAATTACTCAACTTGCAAGAAAGATCCATAACATTCACAATAGAAATGGAAAAAGATGGATGGCTTCCATTTCTAGATCTAAAAATCATCAAGAAAGATAATAAATTACAATTTGGAATATTTAGAAAACCCACACACACAGATAACTACATAAAAAAAAACAGTTTCAATCCAGTACCACACCAATATGCAGTGTTCAACAGTTTAGCTTTCAGATGTCGGTCCTGGTGGTGTAGTGGTTACCATACTTACCTCCTACCCCAAGAACGCGGGTTCGAACCTGGCCAGGACCGATGGATTTTTTAAGTATGGCTTCCTTCGGAAGGGAAGTAAAGCCGTGGGTCCCATGTCATACATTTACGGCACGAAAAAGAACCTCAAGCCTGAAAGAGAGGCCTCTGAGCAAAATTTGTCGGCCGTTTCACACCCTGAGTTGAATGGGATGCTGATGACTTGAGATGTTGAAGAGCGTCCATAAATAAAATCAATCAATCAAAAAGCTTTCAGATTGGTCAACATTCCTCTCAGTGACTCAGAATATAAGATAGAGTATGAACACATCATAAACACAGCTATAAACAATGGTTTCAGCATCTGCTTGATAATAAAAAGGATCAATAAATACAAATTAGTAAAATCCATAAAAGAAGCTTCGACTCTGGAGGTAATCAAAGAAAAACCAAGATATTGTAAATTCACTTACAGTCCAAAAAACACTACAAATTCAAAAATATTTTCAAAAAATTTAACATAACATTAGCTCCTATCAATAGATACAACATTAAATACCTCCTAGGATCAAAACTAAAAGACCAGTTACCAGCAGTAAAGAAATCAGGAATATATTCAATAGAATGCTCGGAATGTGAACTAAAATATATAGGAAAAACTAAAAGAAATTTGATAATCTGCAAGAAGGAACATTTTAGGAACATTAAGTTGAAACAAACGGAAAAGTCAGCAGTAGCACATTATTATTGGAGCCATAACCATGAAATGAACCCAGAAATAAAACTTTTGAAAGAATTAAACAATCCTTATGACTTGTCAGCATGGGAGAATATTTTCATCTTAAAATACCGAAAAACAGCAATGAATTTTGACCTTCCGCCAGAGGACTACCTCTCCAGATTCATTTCACAACTGCTAGAGACCACCACACAAAAATTCAATAACCTGCAGAGGACCAATCAGAACAGTGGGTCAACAGCTGACGATGGGAACGACGGTTTTTGAAACATGTCCTGATTTTAAAAACATGTAAGTGAAGTGTATAAAAATTACCCACTATGTATCAATCAATATTCATGACTTTATGTTAAAACTTATTAAATATCCAGGCAATTTTCCCATAATTATTGAATTGCCCTTGTATTTTTGTCCTGAACACACTGTACTCTGCTAAAAGGTTATTAGAACACTTAGAGTATTATTGTAAATATTTTCATTTATTCTTTCTAGTATTATTCTTCCCTTAATTGCATAAAGCACAAAGCCATGAAAGCATGAGATTCCTGAAAGCAAATGATGAGATCTTTTGTGAGGACACATTTTTGCATTCCTAACAATGGCTTTATATGATAAAATGTTATATTCAATGTTTAGCAGTATATAATACGATGGAGAAGCTCCCATTATAGGCTACAAGTAGACCATTGGATTATAAAGGAGTAAGGCTCCCAGAATCCAGAATTCCTATATAAAAAATAAAATCCAAAAGACTGTAATGAACTACTATTAATCAATACCAGGTATCATAAAGAGTTCCACAGGAATTAATATTGGGCCTCTTGCTTTTCCTGATTTCCATTGATCACTAATATATTTACATAAACAAATTTCAATTTCTTTTACTTTATCTAATTAACTGCTAAACTCTTGTCTTTGGCTCATCAGCAGTTTCCCACTAGAACATTCAGAAAAAATTTGGCTGTTTGTTATACCCAAATACTTTTCACATAAACCACAATTTGAGAAAATATTAGATACTTCCATAAACAATAAGAAAATATATTAAAAACACTATAAATTAGTTTACCAACTATAAACTAATGATGACAATAATAAATAATGTTTATTAATAACCAACTATATTAAACTAACAAGTTGGAGTTGCATTTCTTTCATTCTCCTGTATATTTAACTCCCTAATAATATATTTTTTTCATATCATATCACTATAGTTGGGATACTAGCTGGATTTGATTCCATATAACCTATTTTTCTTCAAGGTGAAGTCTTATACCTTTTGAAGGAAATCCATTGGAAATAGAATGATGGTTAAGAAGTTTCAAGGGAACGACCTTCAGGCAGCCTACATAAAGTTGAAGTGCTAAGATCAGTATATAATTGTGCAAGAGAATTATTTAAAAAAAAATTGGCAGCAAATTTTAAAATGTTTGCAGCCCTATCTCAGTACTTTTACTAACTTTAAGAATAAGGCTATTCTTCCATGATATCAATAGTATTTGCAATATTAAAAACAAAATTTATATCATTGTTCTAAAAAGTGATTTTAGTGATTGCATATCTATATTTTTAGATATATAAACTCTATTAATATCTCGTTTACAGTTTTGGTCCATACAAGTTGGAAAATAGTTTCATTTAAGTATAAGATTATAAAGCTTTAGCTTAACGTAATATATTCAATTCAATCAATTCAATTTATTTCATCAATAGTAACGTGTACATGTTTTTACATAAGTCATTATAGTATAGAATATAAAATATATTCCCTGCATAATAACTTGCTTAAGGGTTATGCAAAATTATTTACAATAATGAGTATCATGGTTAAATGCACAAAGATAAATTATTATTTATAACAAAAAGCAGTATGTATATACACTAAATAAAAGACAATTGTATACATACTTTTGCATACATTAGTAAACAACATTTTTTCTAGATATCTTACTAACTAAGGAATTAATTGTAATGGGTTAAGGAAAGATTGCAACTCCATAAAATCAGGGTAAGCAAGTAGGAAGTTTAAAAGTTTATTAATAGCAGTAAGTTTACATGAACTAAGAACGTGGAAAGAGAAATTGTTTACTTTGATTTTAATGTTTACTTATTTGTGTATAAAGTCCAAAGAAATAAGCAGCTCTCAAGGATAGAAATTTAGCTGAATGGGTTTAATTGCAAAAGGAGGATGGTTCATTATTGCATGAAATGTAATTTAATACTGTATTGAATGTATTTATAGTATTGTGTTCTTTGCTTGGACCAGAGTCTGGTCCCCTGGATATTCCAGTAGGTAGATGCTGATGAACCGCGGACTGATTCAGAATAAATTGCAGTTGGTGCCTTCTGGAATTGCCAAAGGCACTGATTGTATTAGTTATACTTAAAATTAATGTTTTTTTTTTTTTTCCCCCATTTTGTTAAAACTGTTTGTAGGTTGATGTATGAGAAATAAAATTCATATTCATACTAATATGTATGTATTTTCCAGTCATATTAAAAGGATATCATGTTTAAACTATGAATGCAAAAAATTCATCAACTGAATAATAGCAGTTACTCATTAAGAATTTCCATAAATTCATTTAAGAACTTTAAAAAAAAAGACATTTTTAAAAAATTCTGTTGGAATTCACACAGTGCAGCCTGTTAAATGTAAATTATAATTAATCTGTTGTCTAACACACTCTTATGCTTCACTTACTTTTAAATATGGTGGGACCAGTTTTGAAGACGACAGACATCCAGTTGGTTGAAGATGGAGAGGATGTCTTTTCGAAACCTGTCCTACCATATGTAAAAGTAAGTGAAGCATAAGAGTGTGTTAGACAACAGATTAATTATAATTTACATTTCCATAAATGTTTCTTGAAGCTTTGGGAGGATTTTACTTTTTTAATTTCAGAAGGTATTTTATTATAAAAATGAATAACATTATAGCTAAAACTATTTTCAAACAATTTTCTGTTATAATGGGTTATATATAATTTTATTTATCTGTTGTATCATGTATATGAATCTTTGAATTAATAGTAAATGATTTGGCATGTGTTTGTATTTGTATAATAGGTCAAATAATTAGCTCTCTGAAGTATTGTTCACAACTAGGGTGTATGGTAAGTTCAGATTGATTCTGATGACTTTCTCTCTCTCTCTCTTTTGATAGTTTAAATAATTTTTTCGCTTCATCACTGTTTCCCCATAAAGCTATTCCACAGGACAGAAATGAATGAAATTTTGAAAAATATTCTACCTTAAGTGTGTATGTACTTACTGAGTGTTTAAGCATATTAATTTGAAAACAGATCTGACTAAGTCATTTTATTATTTCATCAAAATAAGCATTTCAGCTTAGGTTATCATTTACATTTCAAGACATTTTGTTTTGTTTAAATATTTTACTATATTTCCTTCTAAATTTATGTTTTATGTATGTTAATTGTATTAAAGGAAACAGCAGTTTTATGTTCAGACACGTCCAAACTATCAATTGAATTCCAAGCAACAATACACACACACACACACACACAAAATTGTTATAATTGATTTAGATTTAGATTTATTTTCATTAGTACATCTGCTATTTTGGTTTTTATATAACCCATTCATTATGGTTACTTCCCATTAAATACTTAATAAAATCACTAATAAGCCTCAAAAACTGAGTTACAAAAGATCATAAGCATTGAATTCAGTAGACATGACAGTATATTTAAGGTAATATAGCCATCTTATTTTGATTTAAAGTAAAACACTAAAAATCATGTCGTCACATTAAAACTCTCTTTAAGTTTCACAAACACACTTATAAAAGTAATTTTGGTACATGTTTCGTGAGGTACATTCCTCACATTGTCAACCAAAACGACGACTGAGGAGGAGGAGGAATGTGAGGAATGTACCTCATGAAACATGTACCAAAATTACTTTTATAAGTGTGTTTGTGAAACTTAAAGAGAGTTTTAATGTGACGACATGATTTTTAGTGTTTTACTTTAAATCAAAATAAGATTAACAAAAGTTTCACTGTGTGGATTCCCAAATTCCGTAAACATAATGTAGCCATGTTGCCTGAAGTTGAAAAGAACTGTTTTACAACTAAAATGGTGGAAATATTACATGTATAAATCTTTATTATAAACATATTTAGTTCACAATTTACATTCACAGACAATCCATATATATAATATCGAAATAATACAAGAAAAAGATATATGTTATACACAATATGACATATATCATATTGGTTTAATCATTGTGGATAAAATGCAACTGTGTATAAGTATTTGATACATTTCTTACATGGCTATAAATAGATTATAAAACAGTTATATATTTATTAAAAGCATTTCACAAAAATATAGTCTTAAAAGTATAAATATAACCAGAAAAGAATAATAAAATGACCATTTTCATACTGGCAAAAGATAGTATGCCATAAATAAATTTAGAATAATCTACTAAGTTAATCGTTCAACATTTATCATAAAGCAATGATAAAAACATAAGCTTTTAGAATTTTTATTGTTCACTTGCCTTAATCTATATTGAAATTCCTGAATTATTCTTAACAGTTTTGTTAAACGAACAGATGGTGTGGAGCCTCTGCCAAAATATTGTGTTGTTTTCATTTGTGTTGAGTTATTAGCAGAGAAAACAGAATGGCTGGTGTGCACCCGAAGAGCCTTTACTTGTTGTTTCAGAGTGGCAACCTATAAAATTGAGAGAAGATTGAGAAAAATATACGCCAAAATGATTAATCAACAATTCTTTACTATTAATGATATATTTATGATGATAAATCATATATACAATTGAATTAGCTGGATTAAAAAGAAATCAAAATGGTAGTTGCAAAGCATCATTTTCTCTGAACATATGTAAAATCATGAGATAATAGTTACATTATTTCTTTAGGGCAAGAAAGCACCTGTGTAACAAAACATGATAAAAATTATTAAAATCTACACCAAAAATCTTCTCATTTTAGTCTTATAGTTAACAATAAATAGGCACCAGAAACACAGCAGAGCGAATGTTAGGTTTTGACATTTTCTTCCAAACGTTTTCACATCCATAATGTAGGAGGGGAGCTCAATAAAGTTATCTTTGTTGGTATGTTATATCATTGCTGGAGAGTTGAGCTTGCAAGTGCAGGTGGAACACATCTTGATTTGAGAAAGACACAATTACAAATCAGTCTGCAGTAAGCTCTGGAACTGTTGTCGTACTGGTTTACAATAAAAGTGAGAGATTGAGCTTTGTTCTTTGATTAAACTCCTCACAGAGGAAGGGAAGTCTAAAGAAACTCAAGGGAAATGCTGTTTATGTAATGTTACACCTTCCAATAACTGACTAAACTTTTAGGCCAAGCAATTTAAACAAGGTTGGAGTCCATCGAGGATGATCAATACACCACACATTCTGTGAAAGCATCTTCTTAAGAAACGTATCAAAAAGTGAAAGCCATGATTATGCAAAATAGACATGAAAGGATTCTTTTCAATGGATTTTAATGCCCATTTTTACTGCTGAGGCATCATAGGCAGTGGAGACTGATGACACGTGAGATGAAATGATAAATTTGGAAAGGAATTTTTTTAAAGACAGAAACATTCCAGGCCTAAGTTTAGGGTAACTTCCTGGCATTTGAAATTTATGAAGACTGCGGAAAACTTAGAAAAATTCTCAGTTAGGGAGGATGAAGACTTCCTACTCATGAGTTGGTGCCTTAATGACCTTGGTCACCCATGATGCATTGTCAAATATAATATAATATTCCATGAACTATGAATTTCAACTGGCATGATTTTACAATAATTCATTCCCATATGGTGATGACATCAAAAATCACTTACTGATAGGTACCCTGAATCAGAGCAGAAAGCATATACCAGGATTTCATTAAGGAGAATTTTGACTTTCTCCAAGAAAACCCTGAAGATTTTTTCTCAAATATGTTATAGGAGGTGAAAAATGAGTCCATTACTATGACCAGAAATGATTAGTTTCAATGGAAGCATAAGGGCTCCCCACCCCTAACTAATTCCATGGAGTACATCAATAAGGCAGAAAAGTCATGGCAACAATGTTTTGTGATACAAAGGATATTCTGCCATTGGAATTCATGCCAAATAAATCCACTATCACTGGAGAAACTGGAGTGAGCTGGCTAATTGAGGTCATCAAGGAGAAATAATATGGAAAACAACAACTGCCTTGTTCCTATTTCACAATAAAGCATTTTGCCTCAAATCTCAAGAAGCAAGAGCTGTTATCAAGCATTATGGGTAGTTGGAGCTTAACTATCCACCCTAGAGTCCAGGCCAGACCCCAGCGATTAATTTTATCTTTCAAAACCTGAAGAAATTCTTTCATGGATGAAGATTCCAAAGATGATGTCATGGAGGAGGGAATAATGGGTTAGTTCCAAGACCAAGACATATCCTTAAATTCTAAAGGAAGTAAATCACTGGAGGTGAAGCAGCAAGTATATGGAAGTCAAGCTAGACTACAGTGAAAAATAATGAAGTGAGTTTCACCATGAGATTTCATTTTCATACTCAAGTAGATAACTTATTGAATGACCCTCATAGCTTTCTCCCTTGCAAATGTGATGAATTTCACAGAAATATGCAGTGCACATTAAAAATAGTGTAATACTTTAAATGTAGGATGCCTTTTATTATTGCAGTAATGTCACATGAATTCTGATTGGCTGTGAAAAACTAGGACTTGATGCACTGTTCAATCATGTCGCACATATACTTGAGGGAATTTAATTAGGAACTCTTGCCAGCCAGATTATGGATTCAAAATTTATGCACTAAACAGCAAGATGATAGATATTGTTGTGCATTAGCATAAACTTTTTGTTACCACTGGTGCACATGGGTCAACGTGATATGAGGTTCACTTTGCAAAGTTTTGAGAATGAAAGCAATAAAATTTTAAAAAAATGTGATCTATCATTGCATCTTTTCAAAGTATTTTCCAGTACATTCTGTACAACATTTCATCTGTTCAGACCACTTTCTAAATGCTGAATGCCATGATTCTTTGGATAGGGTGCAAATAGATTCTTGCTATGCAGCTTCAGGTGATTTAAATTATTCACACAATTTTTTTCCTTTATTTTGGGAAATAGAAAAAAGTTGCATAAGGCCAGTTATGGACTGTAGGGAGAATGGGACTTCTGCAGATTTTAGGTTGTTTTTCCGTTATAATGTAGGCAGAGGTGTTGTCATAGTGCAACAGGATTCCATGTAAACCAGTCTTAGATTGCTTCATTCTCAGTGCATTGAAAAGTTTAGGCAAGATTTTGTGGTATACCATCTGATAGTACATGTTTTGACTCTCAAGTGGAACTGTCACAATGTGGTTACTAGCTGAGAAGAAAGAACAGATCATCTTCTTGCCAACACTTCTTGCTCATCTTATTTTTGTTGGGAGATACTCTCCTGGGAAGACCCAAATGACGATTATCACTTAGTTTCTAGATCATACTGGCATACCTAGCTATTGTCACCTGATTGGCACTAATCCATATATGCCTTTTTCTGCTCATTTGTGAGGTGGTGGGAGATCCAATTACTGCCGAGCTTCCTGACACAAAGTTTTTCTTTCAGGATTGTTTTCATTGCTGCCAATCTAATTTTCAGGGCTGCCTGAATGTGATAATATGTATAGTGGTGATCTTCCCACAACATATACTCTACTTTCATCCCATTTCATTCATTGTTGCTGTAGCAGACTATTCTGCATAATCCTCATCTTCTAGAGAATCCTTTCCTTTCTAAAATGTGCAAAACATCTTTAAAGAGTGGACTGTAAAGATCAAAGATCCTAAAAGTACAATAATGCAATCTTTCAAGACATTATGTCTTCCCTAAAATGACTTAAAAGTAGTAGTAAATCAGTACTGAAATATTCTTGCTTAGATCCTAGAGTCTGGCGCAGCAGCACCCTCACACACATATACAGAAGTACTGGCATCATACATTGTTGAAGCATGCATTGCTATCTAAACTGTAATTTAAAGCCATAAAAACTTGCACTGATTTAAGTAAAAATTGTGCTTACGAAGCTGTAGACAATGGAGTGGTTATATATACTACATTAATGTGTTCAGTTGTTAACACTAACTCCACTTTTTTAAAACTAGTCCAAAGTTTTAAAAAAGTGGAGTTAGTGTTAACAACTGACATTAACAGCCGATGATGGGAGGAACCTCTCCCGAAACTAGTCCAAAGTTTTAAAAAAGTGGAGTTGGTGTTAACAACTGAACACATTAATGTAGTATATATTGCACTGATTTGTCACAACTGCTTGTTATCTATTCTCATAACTTTCAGAATTACTCTTGTACCTATGCACAATGAGTACGCACCTTTCAATAAAAACATAATCCATGTGAGCCTCTATTTTTATTTCTCTATAAACCATCCAGGACCCATCTTAAAGCCCATACTCTGCAAAATGTTTCCCAGATCTCTTCCAAATTCTTTTTCTTTTATAATGATAAATTCTGGACTCATTGTTGTACAGAATCTGTCCTGTTCCTCCTCAGTTCAGTATTTGTTGGATGCTCTTAAAGTGGACTTGCCAAAGCCAAGGAATCAGTCATGATCTCCTGGCAAGTCTTCTTGGAATTGGATTTTCTTGATGAATCCTTATAGCTGTATTTGTTAAATTATTGAAGCTATTTACAGTGAAGGTCTTGTAAGGTCTTGAAGGTCTTGATTGTGTCAATCCTTATAGCTGTGTTTTCACTTACAGCATTTTGGTACACCTCCTGTAAGTGATTTCATGTCTCTATTGCCATTACATGTTGGCTACACAGTACTACAATTTATGTTGATTTTGCAGTGCTGCTAGTGCATGTCAGTTCTGCAGTATCTGTAGAATTAAAAACTAGTAATCCTTGGCTAAATACACTTCAAGCAGCCAAATCCAGAAATTCCACTGTAGATAATGTTCCTTGTATTGTATTATAATTCATAGAACCCTAGTTGGTGATGCATCCAGAAATTCTTCAATGTAGTGGTAATGGTAATCAACAGTGCAATTACCTTTGCTATATTTTTGGTGCTCAGATTCTGCATTTTCACTTCGTAAATGTCTACAGTTTTCATGGAAATCTTGTGTTCAACATTCCAGGAGATGTCAAGGGAAGCAAAAATGAGAAAATGCAATAATGGCAAATTCAAAGAGTTTAAGTTATTGGAAGGAAAATAACAGCAAAACACCCATTCTTGAAATAAGCATTTTTGGATATTAATACAAAATTGCTTTGTTAATGCATGCAAACTAAATATATATGAAAAGCAAAATCTGCTTTGACAAAAATGTGTGTTTTATATTGACCTTGTGATATAATTTTGTGGTATAATTTTTTTTTCTGGGCAGTGCATGAACAAAAACACACACAGTAATATACCAAAATAACATTTCCATTTTAAAAATTATGTTTTTTTTATCCCTGCCAAATTCCTCTGTTTTACATGTTAAAACTGTGTATGCAAATACATGTTTTTTTTCCCTTCCCCCTAATGTCAACATACCTGCCACATATTAAACTTTCAATTTAAATATTTAGTCAAAATGCTCACTTTATTTTATTTTTATAACACTAACTTATAACCATTGGCTGATTTTTACATTTTTGTAATAGGTATGTAAGAAAGCACAAACTTGGCCAAGCAAGAGTGCAGTATTTGAAACAAAACCAATCACCCTTATTACTTCATATAAAGATCTGAAAGTTGAAGATTCTTCACAATGCATGGCCAGTGTCATTCATTCTTTTGAATATAATCTGTGAGAAAGCATGCAAACTAGCTGGCCAAATTGAAGATACGAAAGAATAAGCAGCAATAACTTTATTTAAAGGGAAAATAGCCCATGCTCCTGAAAACCCAGTAAATAAGGGAAATGTAGCAAAAAGTATGGAATAAGTACTTTTACTCTTTTTACATTTTTCAAGCAGAAAGATAGAATCAATGAGTTTCAAGCAGATGCCATTGGTCTGCAAAGAAAGACAATACTTACAGTGGAGCAAAAGATGTACACAGGTGGTTTGTGGAAAAATGGGCCAAAAAGGTACCAATTAATGTATCGTGGTGAGTGATCTACAATATTTTGAAAGTCATAAGATTGGAATGCAGAATACCTCACTGTATTGACAGCACTAAAGTCTGGATATTTACAGAATGGTGTTGTGCCTGGAATGCAATATGAAAGCAGTAAAGCACAGAATCCTTCTTACAATTTACAACTGTTCCATACAAAATTGGTACATGGGGCATGTGTGAATTGCCTTCTTGTGCCCAAACTGCACCTCAATGCTATAGCCCATGTTCAGGCTATAATTCACATTGTCTTGCAGTATAGGACTTGAATTAATGGGGGGGATGGGGGTTTCCTCCTGTCAAAGAATTTCCCTGATCTATCAAATGAAAGTTCCTTCCTTGCCAGGGAAATATTTTTCTCTCCATTTCTTAAATTCAGTGTGTAAATGTAAGTTTTAAACTTACAATGCAAGTGCTGAAACATGCACTTATATTTCTTCGTAATGATTCTGCAAATTAATTACCTGCACAATGCATAGCAGCAGTATAAATCATCTAACAAGCATTAAAGATGCAACAGAAATGCAATGATGAATATATGGTTTTATTTTCTTTAAGGTTTATATCACTGCTTTATATCTGCTTCTTTTAAGCTGACATAGAATTTAAAAATATGCTATGACAATGAGTGCAATAGCTATTGGTGTTCTGTGGTAGTCAGTTGAGTGGCTCTTTTAAGGAGATTGTGTGTTATTAATAGTTGGTTGACATGGATAAGTTTGTGATAAAAAATCATGAAGTAGCAGAATCAAGTGATGTAGGCCTATCTAAGACCCAAACATGAAGTAATAGTTTACATCTTCTACTTAACAAGTAAATATTCTAACAGTGGCAGGGACAAGTATCAATGAAACATATAGTGTAAATTGTGAGATTAAGTGCAGGAGCCTAATCAGGGAATGTATAGATTAAATGATATTTGAAAAATGGAAAACAAATCACCCTTGGCTTTCAACAAACAATTCCAATGGGTATATGCTTGTCCTGCTCAGAAATTCAAAATTATGGTGCTATTAAAAACAGAAAAATGCATATTGGGACAAATTTTATCAAAGGTTGAATGCCAACAATAACAAAAAAGTTAAAAATGATAAAATTTGTGATCGCAAGGGGAATAAGTTTCACTTGAAGTGTGAATTAATTTTGAATGAAAAGAAAGAGAGACAATTAATAAATCTCTCTCTGAAAATTTTAGGAAATGGGAAAAAAATTACAGAAATTATAAGTAACCATGCCTATTTTCAGAATAGCATATCTAAAACAAACCATTCTTACTTTTCAAAATTTATGTGAATTACAAGCATTGAACAGATTAGTTATTGGAAACGTGCTTCATTCAGATCACACTTATGCAAATATATGTTCTCTCTCCTATCAAAGTTCATATTTGATTCCTGTTGTGTTTTAAGCATTTTGGTTGGTGAAAGCACTAATCAAGCAAAAAAAATCGTTGTTAATTAGCTAGTGATTCAATTTAATACTCTTATGCTCTACTTACCATTTATCCACCTGTTTAAACCAAATATTCCTAGGAGTAGCAGATCACTTTTGGACCAAAAACCATGAAATAAAACCGGGAATAAAACTGCTGAAACATCATTGGAGCTATCCACTTGGGGAAAAAATTTTCATATTAAAAAATAGAGAAAACCTAATGAATTTCAAGTTTCCTCCTATGGATGAGCTCAGCAACTTCCTACTTCAACCAACAGAGGCCACCACAGGAATATCTGTTTGCCCAGCCATAGTTTCCAGTAACGGCGGTTCGGTGAGCAACTGAAGATGGGAGAGATTCTCCTGAAACGCGTCTTACTTTTGTGTAAGTGAATGGAGTTTGTGTAAAAAATGAATACCTAAGCTGAGGTTATATTGCCACTCCATTATCAACAGATTCGTAAGTACAATATTTATATTTTACTGTATTTCTTAAGATTCAATAGTGTTTTCAAGTAGCATAAATTTTAAAATACATTTCATCATATATCTTAGAAATCATGCATATAATTTAATGTATGCAACAAAAAGGTTTATTCAAGCAACTCATTGCTTAAAATCAATCTAATGGTTACATATTATTGAAAATCACACGCAAACAATCTACAGCAGTTTTCCATACACCTAATATCATCTTGGTTGAGACATCCCTATTTGTAACAGATTAGATATGTGCATATGATTAATTCTGTAAATGTAAATCATTTTACGTTTTAATTAAATGTTTTGGGATGTTGACATGAACTTTAGGGTCAACAGCTGAAGATGGGAATAAAGATTCCTGAAACATATCATAATTAAAAACCCTATAAGTGAAGTTCATGTTAACATTAAAAAACATTCAATTTGGAATATTTGAGTGCTTCATTATCAATAGCTTCTAAACACACATAAATTTTACTGCAAGCTAAAATTAATATCAAGGATCCACTTCTGGAAAACTTTTAAACTAAGAGATTAAAAAAACAAATATAAAACAGGGATGTGCAGAGATAAAAACAGATAAATTCACATGTATTTAGATATGTATAGGCATGGATGCGCATGTGCACACACACCATGCATTTATATGTTCTTACATGTGCCCATACTCTTTTCACCCAGTCACTTATTCTGACTTCCTACTTTCTTTCCCCTTCTCCACAAAAACAGATAAATATGCTAATCTCTAATAACATTTTATGCATTTTTTTGGAAAGCAGAAAGAAAATTATGCCTTTTATGCTTTTTTGCATATTGGATTATTTTTTCATATTTAATTAAACTTCTTCATATAAACCCATGCTTACTTCTTTATGCAAATCCATAACCATATTGATTTCATCCTCTTTTGCTTGGAGCTCTGCCTCAAGTTTTTCAATCTCTAGCATCTTTTCTTCATTGAGTGAGTATTTACTGAGCCCAGTATGCAGTTCTTCATATTGTCTGAAAAGTATTACATATTGCTTCCAGTTGTATTTGTAACCCATTACTAGGTTAATATAAAAATAATTTAGAAAATTCAAATAGAGTAGATTATATAGAATAGTATGCAAGTATAGAAAGAAACATTTATTTAACAGAAAGAAAGTAAGCTGTATGGTGAAGTTAATGATATTTTTCAGTTCAGGAATATTCTCTGGATAATGCTAAATAAGAAAAAGAAAACTGGTCATATTACCAAAAGAGGAGCTTCACTAGAATTGAAATATATTTGCCCAGCCACTGCCACTTTGCCTGAGGTTATTAAGGTATATACTTGTGAGCATGTGTTCTGATATTTGATTCCCACCAGGACTTTCTGACTGACTGAGGATTTTTCCAGGTTTTCTTTAATCATCATAAATGACAAATGCGAGGAGATACCCTAAACTAAGGCCTGAATGCTTTCTTTCTTTAAAAAAAAATCCTTTCCCAGTTAATCTTTTCATCTCTTTATCATCAATATCCACTGCCTGTGATGTCTCAGTAGTTAAAATTGGCATTAAATACTTTAAAAAAAAAAACACTACATGCTAATGGAGAAAAAAATTAAATTTTTATGCAGAAATAGAAGCAATAGTATTAGAATTTATGAAAGTATTCACACTAATTCCTCTTAGTGTTTGAGCTTGAGCATTTACTTTTTAAATCCATTTACATATCAAGGCTATCTTACTAGTTGGTTCAAAAGGAATATTTCAAGACAAATGTATATGAAATGAAATAGCAAAGTAATAAAATTAATCCAATGATTTAGGTACTAAAAGCTGTAATCTAAAGGAACATCTGGCATAAATCCTACTAGATCACTAGCCACTTGAATTCAACTTTAGATTATATATTCTTAATTAACTAGTGAGTTGATTTAATACTCTTATGCTTCACTTACCATTTAATTTTACAGAACATGTTTCATAGGCTTCGACTGCTGGATTCATTGTTGGTTGGATGGACTTGGTGTAGCTCTCGTAGAAATTTTATGAACTTTTGGATTAATTTGTCTTCTGTTAGGATCTCGAAGTTCATAACCTTAGCTTCATAATTTTTTTTAAAATTTTTTTCCCATACTCCCAGCTCCAAGGGTCTATCTATGAATTTCAATAATTTGACTTCTATGTCATGTTTATCTCTCCAAAAGTGATGTGCAATCTCTAATTTATCTACCTGATTGTACCTGATGTTTCTTCTCTGTTCTTTTAGTGAAATTCCAATGACAACATATACTTTGTTGTATTCTGAACAGCTGATTTTATATGTTCCTGACTTCTTCTCATTCAGGTATTCTAATATTATCACCAGAGTTGAGCAGATTGTTTAGGCTGAATTTCTTCACTGGGGACAAAGTAATCCCAAACTCTCTTAGTATTTTCTGGAATTTTTTGGTGACCCAAGGATGATCTTTTTTATTTGGTTTATTTATGGATGCTCTTTAACATCCCAGGCCATCAGCGTCCCATTCTATTCAGGGCGTGAAATGGTCGACAAATTTTGCTCAGAGGCCTCTTTTTTCAGGCTTGAGGTTCTTTATCGTGCAGTAAATGTACAGCACCCACAACTTTACTTCCCTTCTGAAGAAAGCCATACTTAGGATTTTTACGCCCAAAAAATCCATCAGTCCTGGCCGGGATCGAATTTGTGATCTTGGGTTTAGGAAGCAAGTATGGTAACCACTACACCACCAGGACCAACCCCAAGGATGATGAATAAATTTCTTGTGAATGGTAATTTCTTTTTTTTGCTGTCAATGTTGTACATGTATTATTTCGTTTTCCATAATTCCTTAATGAAATTCCGTAAACATGTATTAATCTTTTCGTTTGTTTGAATTTCTTGATTTTCTGTCTAAAATTTCTTGGCTATACCCATTGGTTTTTGTCATTTGTATTATATGAGAGTAATCTTTGCTGATTCAAACTTATTCATGGGAATGTTAGTGAGTCTATGTGCTAAGCTGTAGAGAACTGCATGTTTGTGTGCTGTGGGATTGAAGCCACTATGTAATTTTCAGTCTCCATTTATTTCTGCATATTCCAAATTTAAAATTATTGCCTGTTCTTTTAATCTTTAAGTCAAGGAAAGGAATGATGTTGTCTCGTTCTGTTTCAAAAGTGAATTTAATTTCCCCATCTTGTAGGTTTAACCATTTCAAGAAAATCTGCAATTTGATAAATATCCATATACATAAGTCATTGTGTTAACTAGCTTGTATTACATTATCGTTCTTTCTTGTAGTCATAGTCAATCTGTTGTAAATAAACAATATATCAAAATTGTATAAATTAAATTATTGATGTATCCTGTATCAAAGTACTATGTTACAGCATTGATTTTAGAGGATGAATAAATTGAATTGAATTGAATCATCCAGGTGTTTCTCATTAACCCTCACAAAGATATCATCCACATATTTTTAGACTTTAAAAAAAATTAATGGAAATGATTTGGTGATGTGCCTTTATAAACTACTCATGTATAAATCAGCCAGAAAAAGTGATAATGGATTCTCTATATCTAAACCTGCTTCTTGTTAATGAAATTCATCATTGAACCTGAAGAAATTCTGACTGATACAGATTTTGGTTGGTTGGATGTATTCCTCAATTTCCTCATGCTTAGTTTCAGAGACTGCAACCATTTCCAAAGGAATGTTGAGAGTTTGTATGCTAGGAAAGAGTGAATTTACATCAAGGGACACTAGAAGATAATCCTTTTGGATAACCAAATATTTAAATTTCGTCACCAGTTCTTTGAAATTACTTATACTTAAGCTATCAAACCTAGGAAATTTTCAAAATCTCTGAAGGAGTCATCTTGCTAGTTTGTAGGAAGGTATGTTTCTACAGTTGATTTTTGGTTTCATGGGATTTCCCGGTTATGTACATATTTTTATGAAAAAATATGAACATAAGGTTATGAACTTGGAGATCCCAACAGAAGACAAGTTAATCCAAAAGTTCACAAAATTTCGACGAGAGCTACACCAAGTCCATTCAACCAACAACAAATCTGGCACTCGACTCACAGCTGATGATGCTTACAAAAGCCTGTGAAACTTGTTCTGTATAATTCAATGGCAGGTAGGTAGAGCATAAGAGTATTAAATCGATTCACTAGTTAATTAGGAATATATTAACTGCTTCCCTGTATTAGTATTGAAATGAAATTAAATTGTAATTTAGATTTATATTATCACTATTCATTATTGTATTGAATGAACATAGATACTTAACATTTAACAATGAATTTCATATTTCATACCATAGAACCCAAATGAATGATATTATAAAATGCCAAATGCAAGTTGAGTGATTTTGTAATAATAATTTGTCATATTCACTAGAATATGTTGCGTAAGTACAATATTTATCACCCGAATATATTTATGGGGAAAGAACATCTATTTGAGTGTGTTCAACTCAACAAACCAAGCAGTGTAGCTTATGTGATAACACTTGGGACTCATACTCGGGAGATCGTAGGTTCAAATACTGTGGTCAACTAAGTTGAGTTTTTCCATGGTTTTCCTGCCCATTTTAAGAAAAAGCAAATATTGCATTTATATTTTTCTGCCATGAATTCACATTCTATTTTATTTTTCATCTTCATTCCATGTTTGCATATTTGTGTTTGGGATGTCATGACTAAGGAACAGATTATAAGTGCAGCATCTAAATAAAAATATAACTTTTCATACCAATTGCTTGAAATTTGTATTTTAGGATATAAAATGAAGCAAAATAGACAAATGCTGCTATAATTTTTATGAAATTAGCGTATTATCCCCTTTTTACCCCCTTTTTGGTGCTTCAGCACCTTTTTTGAATCATTTATTTTATATTATGCTAAAAATTGGACAGAAACATAAATAATTTTCACTCTTCTTGAGCAGAAAAATACCAATTTTACTCTTCTTGAGTAGCTATATAAAGTCCTATAGTCACATTTTGTAGAGCAGAATGAGAGCTATAAAATGGTATATTTATAAATTTGCAGCCCCTATACTGTTCAAGTTAATGTAGCAAAACCAGCAAAAGAAAGCACATATTTCAATTAAATACATTACTTAGATCACAGTTCTCTGTGTGAACCACTCACACTTTACATAAAGAAGGTTCAAAGCTCTTGATGCTCTAATTGATTGTGTTTATGTTGTTGCAGTTCGAGTACTGTACCATGAAGGTGAAGTTATATTCACTTTCAGAAGAATTCAAGAGTTAATTTATCAAAACTCATGCTCTAATTCTTTGATGTGCTGTCTA